>JALLAY010000041.1:8157-30552 GCA_036939635.1 Cyclotella baltica | reverse complement strand
ACAATGATCGACCGCAAGCCACCGCCGCGTTGAATAACACCACCACAGACCACCGTCATGATCATTCACCCAGTGATCGTCGATCCACCAGGCAATCGCCACGACTCGCCACTCCCGAAACCCTTCGCCGTTCTCCCCGCAAGCCCCCATTTGTGCAGAAGATCTCAGCCGCAGACGCACGAAACAAGCCCGACACGGCCGCAGCCACAGCTGCTGCTGTTGCTGCTAAATATGCACTGCCATTCGACACGTGGCACAGCCTTCCTATCGAACCTTCTTAATGACTACCACCGGCCAAAGAATTGTGTACAATGTGGACGCGATGCCATTTTGCCGGAGGGGATGATCGGCAAATGAATCATTTCTTCATCTGTCAATTTTATCGGCAGTCTTATCTATTTATTGGATCCGGCGTTCTAGCATGATGCCTTGATGGAAGAGCTGTTTTCTGTTGCCATTTACAGATATTATTACTAGTGCTACCTTTGGCTGGATGAAGGTTGAACCGGGGTTTGTTCAATGAGGGAAGGAAGAGGTTGGATGGTGGGAGTGCTGAGGTGAATAGAAATAGAGTCGCGGCAGTAAGGAGTGGACGTCTGACTTACAGTTTCACAACAATCAACCCGTGGAGGGACAATCTGCTTTCTTTGATCTGGTGGAAACTTTGATGCACTCTATTGGGCATCCCAATGTGTAGGACAAGTCATCCGTATGACTTTTGACCATAGTTGATACGACAGACATTTCTAGTGGATCAAATTGCCCAAGTGGGCACTGCAACTGTTGGGTAATGCACAATTAAATTTGAGTACGGATACGGTGATTGCTCGGGTGAGGCAATTTCTGAGGGTTATGGCACAGTCAGTGTATCAGGATGCTTTGAAGCAAGTGTTGCTAGAAGCAAAAACACACATAAATGAAACAGAATGGCCAACAGCAAATGTGTGTGAATAAACCAAACTGGATTGTTTACTAGAGTATGATATCAAGGGATTAAAAGATTTTCATCAGTAAAGCGTTGGCGAGGTATGTCTGTCACCATTATTGATCCCCGTACTTTGTGGATTGGAGATGTCTGTAGTGACAAATCAGTTTTGGCTTCGCTAATGCTCACCCGACCATGCAGGGGTCATGTGATTGCTATCTATAATCTATTGTTTTGTAGAGTCCTGCTGGCATGGTCTTCTTTTTAAAGGGTGGTTTAATAGTATGTTTATGTCCCATGGTTAGATACGTAGGGAGATTTCCCCGTAGGAGGGTGAGGCTCTACGGGGGCTTTGATTCGTATACGATTATAGTGGGCATCTTTGCCATTTCTCCTATTGAGTACGCAGAGTATTTCTATGGTAAGGATAATGTTTGAAAAGAAAGTGGGCATTAGGACCAAATTTTATCGCCCTCTACGGTACACCAGACCACCATCGGCACCACCCATCACCAACACCAACCAACCATAAGGTACCACAAAATCTCGAACCGTCGAACCAATAACTCTCACTGAAACAAAACTCAACAACTAAACAATAATGGGCAAACAATCCAAACGCAAACGCCAAAAAAGCAAACAACCAACCCCCTCCCTCTCCGCCGACTCCACCAACAATTCAGACCCCAAAAAATCCCCACAAGAAAATCTCCTTTCCAAAATCCGTCACGGCGATCCACGCATCCGTCACGCTGCTCTCGTTGCTTTATCTAGCACTGTTTATGATTCTTCTTTGTTGAGTCGTTCAAGTGGCGGTGCGAATAATCGGGCAAACGATCCATCGTTGCTTCGAGCTTTATCTGAACGACTTTTAGATCAAGATGTTCCGTGTGCCATTATTGCTGCGGGGTGTTTGTCCAATCACGTTTCATTTTCCGCCGATATTCACAACGATGAGAGTACGGATGATTTGGAGGTGACGAGTCAGGTTCTTGTTCCAATTTTACTGCAGAGGGTTTCGTTGAGTTGTGATGCGTGCGGGGTGCAGTGTGGGCAATTGGTAAAGATTAAGTCTCAGCAGGATAATGTGGCCGCTTCTAGTAAAGCTACGGATAAATTACAGGCATCACTGGAAGAACAGTGGACATTGCAATCGCTCTCGCTTCAGACATTGGCGGGAATTATTGAAAACTGTCCCCTGGCTGTGCAACGGATGAATGACTCGGTTCTACCTCTTTTGCTGAAAGTATTGGAGTGCGCTGTAGGATCTACCGTCCATTTTGTAGATTTTCATCATCCCGTGTTTGAAGCTGCTTCCAACGCAGCGAGGGCACTGCATTCTCTTTTAGATGAGAATGAACCACTCATCAACAAGATTCCGGTGCAATCATCCGGAGTGATTCCCGATATATCCTCCATCATTCAACAATTGACACGTGTCATTTCTAATGATAAATTAACCAATACCTCCAGACTCCACGCCTGCGGTGCAATATTGTCATTGCGCAAAGGCCTACTCGATCAAGAATCCAAAGTCCAATCAATCCAACAACTTCAATCCTGCACATGCACACTAATCATCCCCACATTGCTCTCGCTCCTATCCACAACACCATCAATGAATTATACTGACCCAAAGGTCATGGTGCATCAAATGATTGCACTACACAAAACCATTTCATCACAAGAACAAGATGAAGCAATGGAATCAGAAGTTACAAAGGAGATTAATGCGCGTAAAGAACCGGCTAGGTTGATTGCTCGGAGGCAGAAGGAGATGAAGAAAAAGGCAGAGGATGATAAAAATGTCAACGTAAAGAATGAAGATGGGATGGACACAGATGAGAAGAAAGCACAAGATGCAAGAGAAGAGTCTGCCATGGTAGTAGAAGATGATGCATCCAACGTAGACAACAAAAGCCCGGTTGATCCAAAAGAAGAATTAGAAAAAATCACACACACATGGAGAGAATTATGCGCATCGTACAAACTAACATTAGAACTGGTTGCCAATCTATGCTCTGGAAACACGGACGACGAACAAGAAATAATGGATGAGGAGGATGAACACATGTGGGATTCGGAGGATGAGGCCAATTTGATGGCTGAGGTGCCTTGTATGGAGAATACCAATCCCATGGATGTTGAGGTGTTTGCTTCCATTGCTTCTAGTCAGTTGGTTGAGCAGATATTGCATTTCTTTCAGAATTGGATGTTGTTTGTACCTGGTTTATCGATTGGGGAGGAGAAGTGTCCCGCTCTGGTGGTGGATGATGTGAATGAGTTATTATCGACGTGTGCACTTTGTCTCGGGAATGTGATTGCATGTGACATTCCTACGTGGACATCACCCGTTTCCAAAGAAGTTGTTGCGGCTACATGTCCAGCTTCCAATGTTGAGAATGGTGTAGGATTGTTTTGGTGTGTTCTTGTATCTCTTTTTAATGATTTGGAGGGTAAAGAGAAGAATGACGTGACATCTGTCATGTTGGCTTTGTTGAGGCATCATGTTTATGCTCGAAAGTTGGCGGATGCACCTACGTTGGATTCACTGCTTAATCTCGTCTCTCCTGGTGAACAACTTAAAGACAGTAATGACGAAAGAATCGCCTCCTCGATTCAGACGCAATGCAACGCAATTGCCATTCTAGGAGTGCTATGCTCCGAACCTCATCCTGCCTCCATAAACGCCCGTGTATGTTCAACTCTAATCCAAACAATCACCGCATCCTCCGGAAATAATACTCCAGAAGATGCCAAACAATCAGTCCTAATCCTGAACGAAGTATACAATGTTCTAATGGACATGTATGGAGGGGATGAGTCACAAGACGATGTGTATGTGAAGCAAGATGTTTCTAGCCATTTGTCCAGAACTTTACCAGTGTTTAAAAGAAGTGTTAAGAAGGTGGCATCAATGGACAGGGATAATGAAGAGTTGGGTGTTTGGAATGAGACGGCGTTGAATGTGTCTAGATTTATTACGTTTAAAAGAGATGGGTAGAAATTTTGTTTCACTATTGTATTTGCATTTTTATTGGTTCTCTTATCCCTGCGACGTTTGTCGCGTAGACGATCGTCATCGGATGAAAGCTGAAAATGACGCTCATTAGGCAGCGGTTATAGCATTAATTCTCTGATTTTAAAATAAACGCTTATTCCATTTGAAAATTATATGAGCCAACGCAACCCCTACATTTTTGTAGGGGTTGGACAGTATGGGTTAGACTCCAACCCCTACCGATCGGTAGGGGTTGATTTAGCCTATGTAATTCCTACATTGATTAAGCGTTTGTTTTGAAATTAGTGAATTTATGCTATAACCGCTGCGCAATGAGCGTCAAAATGGGTAACAGCACACGAATGATCTCTCTTCCTCTTGCTTCCATCATGACAATGGAATTTTGTTCTATGGTGTTGAGCTCCTGGTTCGGAATAAAAGGCAGAGAACAACTTCAAAAATGTCAAATCATTTTGCTTGGCGGAAATTGTCCCAAAAAAGAGTACGTAAAGGGGGCTGGCTGTGTGTTTTTTGATAAGTGTGTATGAAGGGCCAATTCTCTGTAGGGCACTAAAAAGTATTCTTTTTCTCAAAGAAGCAAGTATCACTCCATTATCGCCAGACATCCGTTGATCCCCTTCCACCAAATTTCAACACACCGATAAAATCCAACAAGAATACCAGCAAGACAAACCAACGCACCCGTTTCACGAAAACCACACGAACATCTACTGCCCAAATACCGAAATCTCACCGCCAATAACTCGACATTTACCACCAAGGGTCTACTACGATTGGCATGGATTTCTCCAACGGACCAATTTGTGATGGGATTCAACGCCGATTTGTCAGTGGCTTCCGTCCTCACTTGGTTCGTGTTGTCTCGTTATTAAACTGTATCATCTTCATCATTGGAAATCGGATTGCCATAATTATCAAGCCTCTCAACAATATTTTCATCCATTACAATTCTGTATAACATCAACCATGAACTTCTCCCTTTCCGCCCTAACACTAGCACTATTCACCACAGCCACATCCGGCTTCAAACTCTCACGTAACCTCCGCAAAGATTCGGCCGTAACCAAAGCCCTCGTCGCCAAGGCCAAGCCGTACAAACGATCCACACGTCGTCTCGAAGATGCCGAATTGGATGGAACGTACAACCTCAAATTCTCCCAATGCGTTGACATTAAGACCTATGATGAAGAAAACTTTGCCAATTATGCTGATGGCATTGCTGCGGGTAGTGTTACCCCCACCGCTTCTTATGTTATTTTCCACGTTTGTACCGACGAGACCTGCGGGTATGAGGGGAATGACGATTTGTATATTGTAGATTTGGCGACTTATTTGGGTACGGTGGCGACGTACCATGCGGAGAAGAAGAAGAATTATTGCGAGGCGTGTGAGGAGTTTGAAGATGTTTGTAATGTGNAGGGTGAAGAAGAAAACGAGGGTGAGTAGCACTGGATTGTTAATCTCCGCACCACCTATCAGCCATGAACTGATTCGTCTTGATTCTCGATAACCTCTCACAAACATTCCCTCTTTCTCTCTCCACAGAACGTCGTTTGAAAAAGTCCCGAAACCTCTCCAAAGTAGCCATTGACTGCGACCAATGCAAAGCCTACGACTGCTACGCCGAAGAAGACGAGGACAACCAAGACCTCGACGAACAAGCCGCTGAATGGATCAAGGCCGTATCTGAATGTCAACAAGCTGAAATCCAAGTTAACGGAGCCAACGTCTACTATGGTGCCATGTGTGACGAATACGGGGATGGAGTTGAGCTTGCTGTCTTCTTGGATGAGAAGTGCAGTGTCTACACGAGTGAGATTGCGTTCAATAATATCTACATGAAGGAGGAGGGCAATGATGCCTACGGTTATCTTACTTATGCTGAGAATTACATCAAGAGTGCCTTTAGTGATGTTATGAGCTGTGATGACGTTGAGTACTATGATCCTAATGAGGAGCAGGATGAGAATGAGGAGGAGGAGTACGAGATGAACGAGTACTGTAAGGAGATTCTCAAGGATGATGCTGTCTTCTACAGTCAATGTGAGGCTGATGAGGATGCTGGACAGCTCTACACCGATGATGGATTCGCCTACGACATTGAATACGATGAAGAATTGGACACTGAAGAAGTCTGTGCTGTTGTCAAGCGCATGGAGAATGCCGGAGAATACTTCAATGCCTACGATTCCTCCTCATCCGGAACTTGGTACAAGCGTGACAAGAATGGCCAAATCATTGTCGAGTCCTCAGAAGGAAAGACTTCTGGTGGATTGTCTGGAGGTGCCATCTTTGGTATCATTGCTGCAGTTGCCGTTGTTGTTGTTGGATTGGCATTTACCATGTTGAAGAAGGATAAGAAGGGTGATATTGCTGAGAGTGCTGAGTATCAAGGAGGTGCCTTGTCGTAAAATTTGTGCCTTTCTGCACCTGCTCCGCTCATTGTGTGCGACTTAAGAGAGCCCTTTTGTGTTTAAAAAACAAGTGTGATGTCTGAGTTGATCATAACCTTTTGATAATGTTGTAATTAGAGCCTTATTTGTTCTTCAATAACTAAGCTGGAGGTTGTGTATGTTCCTTAATCAAGAAATTGTTTTAAGGCTATCAGTTTGTACTGTGAGGATGGAGGATCTTCTGAGTCCAATCCATGTCGAACCGTGATCCTCATATCAATGTTCATTGTTCGGACGTTTCTGCTGCATGGGAAAGTTGAAATTCATACAAAAATGCATTAACAATGACAAAACATACCAGTAGGAATTAGTAGAGTAGGAATTAAGCTGGACGATGAGCGCCCTAATTGGAGCAGCACCCGTGGTTTTAATGGCCTACAAACCGAAGATGGAACGGTTTACAACACCACCGAGGCATCAACAGAGGAAGCATTCACCCTATTGGAAGGAGTTCTACCGTTGGAAGCAGAAAAATCGGTCGGGAATTGGCAAACTACGGCCATGAACGTTAAATATGAATATTTTAACCTCCAACGCCGCATCAACGGAAGAAATAGCAATTATTTCAACCTACTCACACACAAACGAATAACAAAAATGCAATTATTGATGCCGATTGATAGGGGGAAGCACATGAAAAATAAGAAGATCGGTGGCAATCATGCGGAGGAAAGACTGCTCACTTTCCAGATTTTTGATAAGCCAAACCACCGGTTGGTAGTCAAAAGACAAGGAAAGCACCCCATATCTGACTTAACGTTACACATGAAAACATCTAACACCAAAAACAACAAGACCGCAGCAGTTGGAAAGGGCAAGACTACGGGGGGAACTACTATTGGCAAAGGGGGGAATAGTGCCAAAGGTTCAGGTGGTACGAATTTAGGGGGAATCGGGGGACATTCCGAGAAGACATCTTTTGCCTCCAAGGTCAAACAAGGCTTGGGAAGTGGCAAGAACAAGGGGGAAGGTGGAGGAAGTACCAACATCAAGAAGGTGACTGCAACCGACGCCTCTAAAAGACAAGATTCGTCGACAGGTGCGGGGGGGAAGACAGATGGGACCGCGACTCAAGTCACTGATGGGACTAGCAAGGCTCAGGAACGTACCATCAAGGTCACCAAGAGAGCTAAGGACAACAACGGTATCGGAGCCAAGAAAACGGTAGCCGTGCAAAGTATCCAAAATGGGTCGGTGATTGCAGGAGGTGGGGGGAATGCTAATAACGATGGAACGAAGAGTAACAAGACGTTTAATGGCACGCCGAATGAACCGTCCTCACCCCTCAGGGCAGGAAGTAAACGAATGGCCGATGCATCTCCCAATGTATCGCCAGAAAAATCACAAGGTCCCACAAGAGCTGATCCGACGTTTCCAATCAGGACGCTGGATGCTAAACTTAAAGAGACGGAGGGGAGAGACCTATCACCGGCCGAAGCCAAAGCTATTGTCACTGATCCCAACTGGGGTTGTGAACGCTGGTCCGACCAAGCTGTGTGCGAATATTGTGTCGAGGGGGAGCAGGTAGAAGGGGGATTAGGAAACTTTGACTTTAAGTTTGGCAAGGGGGAGAGTGATGACGAGACCATCAAGTTTTTACGCCAACTTAATTACTTTTCTGTAGTCAAGGAATTGAGGGAGCGGTGTGAAAACTTCAAGGATGTAACTCGAGCAGCTGGTCATCCCAGTAAAGGGCCATTTACAGTTCGGTTTGACTCTAATGGTGAATATTTTACCATTAAGAACAACGCTGGTTCACCTGCTTTGAAGGCCAAGGTAGCTAAGTTCTCTCACAAGATTGGGTTCTATCCTTTTGACCTCAAAGATGACCTTACGTACTTCACCATTAGCTGGAAAGGAAAGGAGATTACGGATATGATGACTGATTTGTATGTGACGGGGGATTCAAAGTGGAAAAAGTTTGGAGATGCGTCAAGCGGGCCATTCAAGATAATTGAGGTTAACGATGCAGGTCGATTTCTATCAACAGCGTTAGGTGATATGATCTCAGTCGAAGAGACTCTCAAAGGGGAATGGAAGCTGGTACATTGCAAATACGGCTGTGGGGTTAAGCAATCCGGCAGTGATGCACAGCCCCAGAACGAAGGCTCCAATGATGATGGTTCCCGTTTCTCAATTCTTGCAGATGATGACGAGGATAATGGTGATGGAGTGAATAGTCAGACTGGTCCGGATTTGGATGGAACCAATGTTATTCTCCTTAGTGATGGCTCAAGCTACACCTCTTCCGATTGCTCCACTGAAGAATCTAGTGATAGTGGCTCCTATACTTCATCCGATTCGAGCACATCCAAATCGAGCAGCAGCAAGTCTTCTTCCAAGAGCAAAAAGAAGAGAAGCAAACGTTCCAAATCCAAGAAGGTGAACAATGCTTCCAAAGCAAGCAAGGGAGGACGTCGTCGAGGGAAGCGTGGTGCGGGTAAGAGCAATGTCGGACAAGGTGGTTCTACCGAAAAGAAGACACAGTCTTCAGCATCTAAGACCTCTGAACAAGATATGATACAGATGATCAAGAACAAGGACCATGAAGGAGACATTCTCCCATCCTCCAAATCAGGACGTGGGGCTACGACTGAAGAGGATGTGCAGGTTTTGCAGGAGATACCTGGTAGGGAAGGAAACGTCATTAACCTGGACATCAAGGCGAACTATGACAGCGATGAGATGGATAGGTGTGAAGAAGATGCAGACTCTGTTGATGATCAAGACTTTCAGCTAAACGAAACTACACTAGACACATTCGTACCAGTAACTCCAAGTGTATCATCTACTCCCAAACACAAGAAGACAGCAGACAAGGAGCTATCGAAGATTGTGGATCCCTCTGAAGGAATGTTTATGGTGCAGCTAACGGTTGAGATGGAACCAAACATGGATCATACGGAACGAGCCTTACAAGGAGTGAAGAAATGGCATGAAACGATCCACCGTATTGATCCGTCTGCCGCCATTATGCCTAGGATTCAGTTTGCCACCGGTAAAGTACATCCCCTCAAGTCACATAAGGACAAGCACTATCCAGGTCCAGATTTCTTTCTCATGCACAGGTATATGGATTTCCCCAACAAATATGTGCTGAGCACGGATCCAGTAGACTCCAAAACCCTTAAAGCAAGGATCAAGAACCAACAGGAAACTGCCAAGAATAAACAGGCCACCAAGTCTAAGAAATCGAAGAAGAAGAGTAAGAAGTCTGAAGCTACGAAGGGGCCTACGGCAATCTTTATTGTGATCAAGGTTAAGACCCAAATTCCACCACCACTATGGGAGGAAACCATTGAAGGATTAGATATAGCTCTTTCGAGGAAACATAAAATCAGAACCATGCTCAAAGCTATACAATGCTGGGACTCTGCATCGCGTCAAGCCTTAATTGGCGTCAACAATGGATTATGTCCTGTCGGTGTAGGACAAACGCTGCTGCACTACTGTAAAGAGGTGGAAAAGAAACAGATCATGCATGGCAAGTCAGACGTAGAGAATATACAAGATCTCCCCGTAATCAATGTAGTTCTCAAGAAGCTTAAAGAACTAGCACTGCCTGATGAAGAAAGAGAGAGACTAACATTTGAGACTTTCGCTGATCACTGTCAATATGTTTTCTACATTGAGACAAGCGAAGAAGGTTGGATGTACCTAGACCCATTACTTGAGATATTGCAACGCAGCAGGTTACTTAATAAGATTTTCGGTCCACAAGCACACCTCTATACCATCAAAGGCGGCAGGAAGAGTATCTCGGCCGTACGAACCTATCATAGGAAAGGTCGTATCAGTATGGCCTATCAAGCAGCAACAACTACCATTGATGTTGCATCCGTGATGAACTACGATCTCGAAGTCAAAGTCAAGATGAAGCCGGTGCCAATTCTTGACGAGGAAGGAAATGAGACGGGAGAGTACAGCCAACCGAAGCCTCCACATAAGAAGACTACATTACGTAAGGAGCTTGCCAAGATTACCATAAATGGAGTGCAAGTCTTTCACACAGCCATCATGACACTGTTACCCCCAGAACAAGGGCACTCCAAGTTAGTGGTACCGTATGATACGACTAATCCATCGTACAGGTTCATCTTTCAATGGGCTTCTGAGACGGCAAGTCAGTTGGCAGCCTTTATGTACAACTGGTGGGATAAAGAATCGATGTACCACATGAGCACTACGAAGCGACTCATGAACTCATTCTATTTCAACTTTGCAGCTGTAGCGGATGACTCTTCCTTTGATGGTGTCAAAAAGAAAGTTAGGACCAGGTACCTCTCTACTTCCGATGCATATCTTGAAGAGCATGCAAGCCTTGATCCACTACACGAGTCTTTTCAGAAGTTTGAGTTCACATTTGAGGCTGATGAAAGTAGAAACTCACTACTGAAGCGTCTCAATTATAAGCCAGAGGCAACCTGTGATGATGTAGCATCAGGTACATCCGGTCTTACAGGTGATGGCGAATCATCTTGTGCAAGCTCCATTCGATCCGAAACGTCACTTGGGGCAGCGATGGGAAGAACTGCGTCTATCAAGATGGATCTCGCAAAGGCAAATAGGGAAATTGCTGAAAAGGAGAGAGAGCTAAAGATGCTGCGAGAGATGTTGGGTCAGTCGAAACTACAGAGTATGGAACAACCGAATGAGAGCCCATCAACCAGGACTAACAGAGGAGTGACATTTAAGGATGTGGAGATGGGAGATGCAGAGGGTGAGGGAGATGGTATTGCGGTGGAGGAACATAATACTGATGAAAGCGGTCTAGGCAACGACACAGAAGTTGCTAGGCCGCAGGGGCCATGAGTTCCATTCGGAGCCTGCTTCCTCAGGGCACTGGGGAGCAGAGTAATCAACGTGCCCAAGAACCTCTTGTAACTTCTGTGATGGTGAGTTCACAAGAGCAAGAAGCTAGCGATCACAACCAAACCAACAAATATTCTACGGATAACAACAAACATGACAACAGCAGCGACAACAAGTACAACGACCCACGATCTACAAATCAACAAATAACTGAGTGGGAATATCTCAATGACAAAGAACTACACGAGGACCAAGAAAGTACCATGCTCAGTACTTATCTTGTGGGTATGCCACTCAATCAGTTCAACAATCCAAGCAGCAACACCTCTCTTCCAGCCATGTCCAACAACGATCCGTTCTGCAGGAGTAGCAATAATGAGAATGATACATGCATCAGTCATATGGAGGTAGACAGTGAGATTGACTCATTGCCGTCATTGGGCTCCAGGAACAGATCAGTTGAGAGCAGTACCGGATCTCAAACCACAGTATATCGGTATGATAGTGACTACATGCCACCAATACTGTCAGACTCGGATACCGAACACTTTGCAGTACCTGGGGACCTACATGACATTGGTTTGGAATTGGAAAGTGGTGAAAGACATGAAGGCATACAACAGGACATCAGACGCGAGGAGAAGGGGGATGAGAAGTCGGTAGGTAACTCCACCCAAACCCCAGTAGAAGATGTGATGGAGCAAATGAACTTATCAATATGGCGGCTTCGGTTGCAGAGTGTGCATCGTAATGAGAGTAGCGATGACAGCGATGATGACTCGCTTTCTGAGACTTTGGAAAATACACCCTACATAGAGTTTGAAGACGAATTCTTTCAATCTCTACGTGAGCCTGCCAATTTCGAGGAAGAGCACCACTTGTCTGATGATCAGTCGAGTGACCAATCTAGCGAAACAACTTCCATTCCCTTACGCACGAAAGGTGTTCGAAGCAGTAGTGACAAGAACAAGTCACTTTCCAACAACAAATTTAATGGCGTGCTACACAAGAAATTTGTACACAATAGTTCCGTTGGATCATCGAGCGATGACTCGAGTCAATCAAGTTCTATTCCCCCTCTCACACACCGTGATGATAGCAGTAGCGATGGAAGTGAACCAAGGATTAATCCTGGGTACTACAAAACCAAGTCACCACACATACACAGTTTTCGATGCAGTAATGAAGGAAATGGAACATTCACCAACAACATGTACAAAATAGGTCTGCAACACAAATTACATCATCGAGGATCTGACGACTCATCTAGTGATGACTCAAGCCGGACTAGCTCCATTCCCCCTCTTACACAACGTGATGATAGTAGCAGTGACGGGAGCGAGCCAAGAATTAATCCATCGTACCCGAACTGTGAGCGACATCGGTCAGATGATACATCGAGCAAATTCACCAACCAATCAAGTTTCTTTCCGAGTCTTCCACAACGTAACGATAGTAGCAGTGGCGGTGGCGAGCCACAATGGACAAACGAGGGCACTCAGACAGTACACAACAGTAGAGAGACGAACAACGACCAATGCAAGGAACTGGACAGTGACGGTGACTCGATTCCCCCCCTAAATGTACAGCCAAACAGAGATGAGGGTGATTGTGGTTTGGATACCCTAGGAGGAAAGCTCAGGTACAACAAATGTTTTCCAGTACATCAGTTTCAGCCGGGGGCAGATGTAGCGCAATGCAATCAAGATATTTCATCGGACCACTCCCAGGGTAGTGACAATGCCGACAACAATCAGTCACCCATACCAGCCAATCGAAACTCAAACAACACAGAGGACAGCCACGAGGAGAGTGCCACAGTATTAAGTAGAGTTTTTGAGTACAATGAAGCGATGTCCAGTGCTGGCAATACAAATGAGCTTATGAAGGTTGGAATTAATAAACTTCCCTGGGAATATCTACAAGACGATGATGATCAACAACAATCGGTACAGTCAACCGAGACCAATCTTTATCCTCCTGATGAACATGACGACGACTCAGTCAGTTTATCGTCACTTCCATCACTGGGCTCAAGAGATCGATCAGTCTCGAGTAAGGAAGATAGTGAGTCTGACTCTGAATCTAACAGAAGTGCTGGAAAACCAGTTTTTGGACAACAAGACGATTCTCCGTCTCCTTCTGACTCTAGCAGCAGCACATCTGATTCCAGTAGTGGATCATCAAGTACATCGTTGGATAGTATGGAGAGTGGAAGTGATAGTCTACCTACTACTGAAGGAAGCTCAGCTAGCACACAGGAGGATAATCCCTATTCCACCGAGGGTAGTGATACAGAGGGAACACTTTGTACTGATTATGAAGGACAGCAAGACCACATGCAATCAACGAAGACTAATGTAATCCCGCGACAGCGGCTCAGAAGAAGAATACCTGTGCAAAAGAGGACGAACCAGGATAGAGATGGCAGTGTGCTCCTCCGTAGGACTTCCAGTGCCAGAGGTAGACCTGGCCCATCCAAACAGAGGTCTATCAGGAAGGCTAAGAACCCTGAACGCAAACAGAAGCCAGTCAAGCGGCGTTGTGCTCTTACGGCGGACCAAAGGAGGCTGAAGAACAAGTATCGCAGCTTTCATCTAGGGTCAATGAGGTTTATGAGCAAAATCAAGGTCACCAACGATGATATAGTTAAATCCATGAATAACAAGTCACCAGAGGAATCATGGAGAGTTCAGACGGAGCATGGTCTCGAAGGAGAAGAAAGAACAGAAGCTGAAAGACAAGAAGTCACAGAAATGCAATTGATGGATGAAATGATTAAAGACGGTGGTGTCGGGTTCATGCCGAGGAAGAAGAAGTCTGGAGCGGTTCGACTACTATTTGAGAATGTAAATAGTCTAGGCATTGGTACCCAGCCTTGGAAAATGGATAAATTGAACACGCAGATCATTCAAGGTCTTCAGCTTGATGTGCTTATGGTTTGTGAGACCCAAATCGACTGGAGATGTGTAGATGCAAATAAGCAGTTTCTCAGCCTCATTGCGCCAGGGACTACAAGGAAAGGGTGTGCTTCCAACAACACTACCACAAGGGTCACCACGAAAGATCAAGTAGGTGGCACAGCTATTGCAGCGGTAGGAAGATTATGCGATGTAGTTAGCAATACCGGATGTGACCCAACCAATCTGGGCAGGTGGAGCTGGATAAAACTGGAAGGAGATACAGGAGTTACAACCATGATTATGGTTGCGTACTATCCGCGGAAACCCTCTACTGGTGGTAAGCGAACCGCATGGGAGCAGCATCGACTGTACTACGAGAGCACAGGAGACTTCAGGTCACCGGCGGTTATATATCAAGAGCACCTGTTGGAGCAACTAAAGGAATGGCGTTTGGCAGGACACAACGTTATTCTGGCTATTGATGCTAATCAGAATGTGTACACAGGCAGACTGGCAGAGGCATTATCGGATGAACCCTTCCTGATGAAGTGTCAGGTGGAACAAACAACGGGCGAACAAGCGCCAAACTCGTGGTTTCGAGGCAAAGAAGCTATCTCCACCATTTTTGGTTCACCAGGAGTGTCAACACTCAATGCTATGTGCTACCCTCACTGGATGGGAATAGGGGATCACAGAATGTTCATGTTGGAGGTGGACTCAGGGGCACTATTTGGAGGCGAATATCCGAAGATTGCACTACCCACAAGCAGACAGCTGAACTGTCGGATTGAGAGGACAGCCAAGACCTATCGACAAGAACTGAAACGACAGGTTACTGAGCATAAGATGTTCCAGAAGTTGGAGGAGTTACACAATCTAGATCAAACTGATCCAGCAACACACGAAAAACATGAAAAGTGGGACAGAGAGCTCGGCCAATTGATGCGACGTGCGGAAAAGAGCTGTACTAAGTACAAGCGGTCAGATTATGAGTGCAGTCCGAGGGTCAATCTGTTGCTATATCGCAGACGAGTTCTGAAATGGATCATTAGGTGGCACGAAGGAAAGGTACCCACGATAAACAACTTATTGCGAGCTTGCAAATTGTGCAAAATTGCTGACCCGTTAGATATTCCCCTCCGGGAAGTCAAGTTTAAACTACAGCAATGCCAGGAGCAATTGATAGCAATCAGGAAGGAAGCGCCATCAATGCGAGAGAGGCACCTACGAGAAAGATTGGCAGTTGCTAAAGAAAATGGAGAAGATGATGAAGATGAGATCAGACGCATTATCAAACGTGAAATGGAGCAGCGCCGCCAGAAAAGGATCAACAAAGTGATCAAGCCGAATCAAGGCAGGGCAGTACTCAAGGTTCAAATGAACGATCCCAAGCTAACTGAGAAAAGTGAAGCAGTCTTCATTACCACTGAAGAAGATATCGTTCGAGAGTGCAATGCGAAGCTCGGCAGTAGGTTTCAATTAGGCAAGAGAGCACCGATATCCCATGGACAACTTAGAGATGACTTTGGTAACTTAGCGGACACAGAGAGTGCAAGGAAACTGCTCGAGGGAACCTACGAATATCCGCCAAACATAGACAAAGCTACCAAACTTCTCCTCGACGAGATAACAAGGATGGCGCAACTATTCGGCAAGGAGGATGATACAGGCGAGCAACGGGAAATTACCATTGAGGAATATATTGGCTACTGGAAGAGTGAAGATGAGAAGAAGTCATCATCATACTCAGGGCGGCATGTTGGCCATTACAAGGCAGTTGTTGACGATGTGGATCTCGCTGCACTTCATGCAGCGAGCATGAATCTAGCTGTACGTCGAGGTATACCTCTTTCTAGATGGAAACAGGCGGTGACGGCACTCCTTGAGAAAGAAGCAGGTAATTGCTACATTGAAAAGTTGCGAGCCATCTGTCTTGCAGAGAAAGACTTCAACAGCATTCTTAAAATCTACTATGCCCGACGAATGGTCGAGCTCATGCAAAAGCTTGACGCCATACCGGTCGAACAAATTGCTACAAAAGGGAAAACGGCAATTGATGGTGTGATGCAAAAGCAGTTCTTCTACGATCAGTCCAACATAACTCATGTGGACGCATCCCTATCGAGTACTGATGCCGCAAACTGCTATGACTCAGTGAATCATCCAGTTTGCAGTCTAATTCTTCAGGCTATTCAGGTACCAATGTCAGCTATTTCTACATATCTCAAGAGCCTTCAGACAATGACGTTTTACTTAAGGACTGGCTTTGGTCTCTCCAACGAAGGGTATGGAGGAACAGACGAGAATCCATACATGGGTCTCACGCAAGGTAGTTGTGCATCTCCACCAGTTTGGACTGCTGTCAGTACTGCTATTGTTAGAGCCTACAAGCACGAGGGACATGGTGTAGAGATGAGAACTCTCTGGACTGGGCTGATGGTGGCTATTGTGGCTATTCTGTTTGTTGACGATACGGATCTTCTCCACAGACGAAGACGAGTTGGGGAATCTAGAGCGTCCTTCATCCGACGGATGAATAAGGCCACATATCTTTGGGCTGAGTTGCTGCAGGCAACAGGCGGAAATCTCAAACCTGCCAAGTGCTACTATTACCTACTGTTGTACGAGTTCTGTGAGGGAAAGGCAGTTCTGAGGAGAAGACAACAGTGCCTTCAATACGAGCCCACCAAGATCCCACAACCAGATGGCAATGATGTCCAAATTGAGCTAAAGGACATTGGAGCTGCTTCAATTACTCTGGGTGTCTACACCAACCCCGACAGCAAGTCACATGCCCAGATAGATTACATTATGGAGAAAGCTTACGATTGGGCAGACAAGATAGGAAACTCCAATCTATCACCAGGGGAATGTTATCACAGCTTTGTTACACAAGCACTCCCACAAGCAAGGTACGGCCTAATCCCACTGCTGGAACCGCCTAGGGTCGTTGAAGAATCCATTCTCAAGGTCTACTACAGAGTTCTGCACAAGTTAGGAGTGAACAGGAATATCACTACGGACTACAGATGGTTACCGTGGCAATACCAAGGTCTGGGTCTACCTAACTTGGGCCTCGAGAAGGCAGGTATGATGATTCAGTTTGTAAGTCGACACTGGAACAAGAAGACAGGCATGGGTATACAGATGCGGCGCACTTTTGAACTAGTCCAAATCGAAACAGGTCTCGCAGGCAACTTTCTCCAAAGGAACTATAGCAGCTATGGATGCCTCGCCACACACTCGTGGTTTAAATGCTTATGGCAGTATGTCTACTTCTACAGAATCAGATTTGAGCTTGAGAGAGTGGATATTCCCCCCGTTCGCGAAAGAGATGAACCACTCATGGAAAGGGTCGTGAGAGAAATACAGTGCAGTCATTGGGTTGCTATCAACAGAGTAAGGAAATTTAAGAAGGTGTACTTCGTTTCGGAACTACTCTGTGTGGATGGCAAGAAAGTGAATCCCCGCATGATGGATTTGAAAGAAGGTGATGAGTCCACTATGGAGTTTCCGGTAGAGCAGCCAACCCTCTCAGACTTCGCTATTTGGAAGAAAATGATTACAACCCTGACATCAACCACCCTCATTCTGTCACCTCCTCTTGGTAACTATCTGCATGGAGGCTATGGACAGGTAACTTGGTGGATAGATAAGGACATAAGAGGAGATGAGACAATCTATCGCAAGGAAGCAGGAGTTACATCTATCGCCACATTTGCCAGATGTCGAGATGTTATGATGACGAGGTCTTCAAAACGATGGGAGAGAACAGGTATAGTACATTCGACACCCAGGGAACTACGCCATAGAATTTCAGTACAAGAGAATGGTCCCGACATGGTGAGAATAATAGCCAGTCACAAACTACAGGAGCACACGGTAGATCCAACCGAGCAAGTCAAGACACCTGTTGAATGGCTCAAGACACTCAATAACTGGACACTTTGGACCCACCTAGAGGTTGAGGACGATGGGAGGTGGATACCCGATGCTTTGGTTGATGGAAGTCTGGTATTGGTACATGATGGGTCTTACATGCCAAAACTTAATCCATCGGTCTGTGCTGCAGCGCTGGTAGCATTCTGCAAGATTCGTAAGAAACTATGCATCGTTGCGATTGCTGAGAAAACTGACCACCACACTGCAAGCAACTATCGAGGCGAAGCACTAGGAGGGGTACTCGGTGGTCTTATCCTGTGGGCATCAACAAGGACGACGGCTGAATATTCCGATGTGAAGATAAATTGTGACAATTTGGGGGTGTGCTCAAGGGTGAACAGCAGGTGGAAATCTATGCCAGAGAATCAAGTACAGGTTGATGTACTACAATGCATCATCAACATTTTCGAGGACCTACCCATGCTTGCTCTCTATGACCACATTTATGGGCATCAAGATGACAACACTAGATTTGAGGATTTACCCCTCGCCGCCCAACTCAATGTCATGGCCGATAATTATGCTAAGAAGCGTCTAGAAGAAGCGGTCAAAGATGACATATTTATTAGTTCACGGTTTCCTTTCGAGACAAGCAGAGTGTTCATAGGGACAAAGAAGGTTACATCTTCAGTTAAAGGAGTGATGTATGAAGCATGGGGACGCAGGGTAGCCAAAGAGTTGTTCATACATCAAGGGATTCTTAAACCAAAATCTTTCAATATGGTGAACTGGGAAGCAGTCGGCGCTGCGTCTCGAACATTTCCTCACGGTTTCAGACTGTGGATTACAAAACAAGTCTCGCATTTCTCAGGGCACAATAAAATGCTCTCAGAAATTGACCCAACACATACGAGCATTTGTCCATGCTGTGGATTGGTCGAAGAATCATCTGAGCATATCAGCAAGTGCACTGATGTTGGAAGAGTAAAAATGTTCAGTGAGTCCATGGAAGCTCTGATACAATACTGTGAGGATACAGAGATGGATGAAGACCTGATTGAAGGATTAGAGACATACCTATGTGAACGTGGTGCCAGAGGCCTCTCTGAAATCATAGATACTGACGAGGTGGATATCATCAAGTATGCTAAAGAACATGATGAGCTAGGATGGAGCAACTTCTTAGAAGGACGCATATCTACTACACTCTTTGTCATGCAAAACAAGATACTGATAGAGTCAGAGAGTAACTACAGCATACAATCTTGGTCCAAGAAATTCATACTCCTGGTGCTACAGATAACACATCGACAGTGGCTCTTTCGTAATGCACGAGTTCACCTGAAGAAGGTTGAAGGCAGGAACCTTTTAGAACACAAGAAGATTATTGAGGAGGTTAAGGAAATGATGCTTATTGACCCCTCGGAACTTTTACCCAGACATCAACAGCTGCTACAACAAGACTTCTACAAACTAGGCCAAGGTTCAACGGTTGACAGGATATTATGGCTTAATGAGATGGATTCAGCGCTCGCAGCAAGGTCTGCAACGAGGACGGATGACCAGAAGAGACCTAGAACTTATGGGATAAGCGGTGACATGACCAAGAGCCGGGGGAACGGACCTGGCTCTCTAAACGAGTCTACTAGGCTCACGGCCATGTTCGGAAATCCGAGAAGGTCTGCCTCCTGACTTAAAGGAGATGTGGGGTATGCTTGCGACCAACAAGCAATTTAAATGGATAAGTGTTCAACCCTGGTGCTGTGGCGCCTGCTCTCTCTGCGGACGGAAAAGAAAGATTCTACTCTGGGCTTGTTTTATGTAGCTTTAACTCACTGTGTAATATTGTAATATTGATCCAACAAAGAAAATTTATCTGCTTCAAAATTAAGCACTAAAGTGTTGTGGTTGAATTCATTTTTGCTAAGCACATTTGTTTGAGACCTCTACTTCTTTGCAAGCTTGTTTAGAACAAACAATGTTTTGAATGTGCTTGAAAGCTCGTCAACTTTTTTGGGTCATTTCAGTGCCTTTTGGAGTCATAATTTACTGAGAAGCAAACCAGCGGCTCCCTTTTTATTCAGTGCTTTCCTCTTGAATGCTTCATGGTTTATATTTTTTCTATCTCTCACACTCGAGGCTTATCCTTCACAAATAACAGGCAAATGAGGGGGCCACAACCTGCTGGCATTTCTACCTTTTCATCCAGCACAAATCATGAATCAAGGTGATGGGATTTGCATTCCTCCATTTTCTCAATGACCTTTTAGCATGCATTTACTCATAAACACCAAATAATTTCTATGTTGGGGATGTTAGTTGAAGACGATACCTTCATTCAACATAATCAAAAAGGAGTCAGGATTATAGTCCATCTCTGTCATCAACATTGTCACCTAGAGTCCCACTCTCATACCACACGAATAATAACCTACTCTTGCCAGGGTCTCTGGAATGGTATGGAGAGGTTTGACTAATCTGGATTTAAACACTCCCCCGTAAAGAAATTTGTTAATATGTAGAATTTCATAAAGGAATAACCGAGAGGAAGACCAGACTCAAAAGCACATTCTGACTAATTTAACTAAGTATGAAATCAGATATTATCCTCTCAATATTTCTCTCAAAATTTCCATCTCGCTCCTTAAAACTTTGTCAAGTCAACGCCAAACTTCTTCGCAGCAGCGTCAATCGATCCATATTTATTAACAGTCTTAATCCCCTTCGTACTCAATCGCAACCTAACCCTACGCCCCAACTCATCCGAATAAAACCTCTTCCACTGCAAATTTACCTGCTGGACTTTGTGAATGCGTTTGTGCGAGAAGGTAACAACGCGGGCCTTACGGTTGGCCGTTTTTCCGAGGAGGTCACATGCCCTCTCGCGCATGACGAGGGAGGAGGAGCCACCGCTAGCACGTGATGCAGGTGTGGATCTTGTTAATTGGAGGGGGGTGCCAGTGAAGGCGGTGGAGGTGGTGGCGATGAGGGCCAGGATGAGGAGAGCGACGATGGACTTCATGGTTCTGGTGGTTCTGTTGAATGGATGACGCGGACTGGATGGCTGATGGCTGTTGACAAATTACAGAAGAGCGAATGCGTGACAAAAGGTGAGTGACTTTGCACTGTAAACCGTATAACGACAGCCATCAATTATGCATAATATTTACTTAGGAATCAGTAGTTCATAATTCAGACTGACGTATTTAGGTTATTTTTAAAACGCGTTTGTTGCGCAAATTCAGCAAATTTTGGCAAATTCTGGCAAATTCTCTGTTTTCCGCTTCTTTGGTCGACACGATAGAGTTTTGATTTTAGTCTGGTTTTATTTTTGCAAATTTGTGCAAATCATTTTTTAGATTCACGGAACACCCATAGTTTTCACCTCAAACAAATTTCTCACAAACTCTTTTGTGAGCTCACAAAATTTGCGAGAACCAATGAGAACCCAGGAGAATCTCACTATTTCTCAGATCCTCACAGAATCCAAAATCATCTCCTCTAAAAATCGTTTTTTACAAGTCGCACAAAATTTGTGAGAATCTCACAATTTCTCAGATTCTCACAAAGTCACAAATAGATATCTTCTAATATGAGAAATTTGTGAGACACAACCCTTCACCCACATCCGTTTTGTTCGACGGCCAGCCATTGTCATCATTAATATCTATACATGATACGTAACTGGAAAATGGATTCAGTTTCAGTAAAATGACAGGGATGGGAAATGTAGGTTAGGACGATGCCAGATATGGTGGGGGAGAAAAATACACATGGGGTGTTAAACGGCCATCATCTTTGTCCCCATCTCATCACAGCAAGGATTCAATTGAAACAGGGAGGACTATGCCCGATGCCCATGGAGGAGAGACACAACCGAATGGCCAGCGGCGCCATGTCAGTCAAAAACGAGAGCAAATGGGCGGGTCACATGGCCGCCGACCAAAAGATCGGAAGATTGAAATTTAGATTAATATACTTTTAGGTTAGATAATTTTTCTACAAGTCTTCAATCTAGTAATCAAATTGATGGAACAAGAATTAATGATATGTATGAAAGCGTCTTTAGCATGAGTTCACTTTATTTAATTTTATCTTTCATTGACTCAATTGATTTACTTCACTCTGTTAGCTTGCACCACTTCACTAAATTTTGTATTGAAATTGTGTATTGAGATGCTTTGTTAAGCTTCACTTTTCACTTTGTGAGATGATGATGACTTTCTAACAAAATAATTATTGCGAACTCAGAATATTGATTCCAAAGATTTTGTGAAAAAGATAAAAAACTGTAAGTCTCTAAGGGAGTGACACTATTTTTGAATCAAACCGTCTCTTGGCGAGGTCACGAGGTCATGAGACCCCATTTCTGAAAATCTACATTGACATAAAGAAAAA
>JALLAY010000040.1:0-27439 GCA_036939635.1 Cyclotella baltica | reverse complement strand
GATACATTGCCCTAAAGCAAATGTCCTTTCGATGGAGATATTGCCCTTTGGCATGTTGCCATGATTGCTAATTTTGTTAGTGACGCAACTGGCAAAATGAGTCCCGCAAGCTAGGATTCCCAAATTCTCAACAAATTTGAAATTGGCAAATAATGTGAGGAAAGCTAGTGACTGTTTCCCACACAAACATTTGTTCTAAGAAGTTCTACAGGTTGTTGGCGCCAAGGCACTATTGCCACCTAAAACTTTACTTATTAAGGGTGAAGTCATCACCAGATTTGGGACACACTGCAACATCCTGGGACATGTCCTAGGACATATCAGTAACATATCCAACTAAGATAATCTATGCCCATTGTGCATCAATCACATAAATCAATGTTTTAGTCTACATGGATAATGACAATTTATTGCCTTGTTTCTCATCAGAGATTTTGAACAAGAGTGCAATGTTCACATGAGAGCAGTACTTTGTTTTGATGTTGAGTTAGAAAAGAATGCTGGGGACAACAGTCACAATTTACCAGCTCTGGAAGTGGCAGATGTTGCCATTCCTGTTAACTTTTTGTTGAAGAGCTCTAGTCGGGTGGCTTTTTTTGCAACAGGTGCTTCAAACACTATTTAGTTATGGAGGGAAACTAGCACATTCTTTAGGAGGGGGGGTTCAAATCAAAAACAACTGGATTGGTATTGGATGGTCTTCTCCTGTCTAGAACCGGCTTCCACTTGGCTTGTTGGTGACATTTTGGATTATGTGAATGATTTGACTTGTTTTCGACAAGGGGGAGTGCTTTGGAATTTTACTTGGCGATTTTTTGGATATTTTTGCCTGTTTTGTTTGTTTGGATGGTCTTTGATTGTAGCAAGCAGTGGAAGTGTATCAATAGACTTGTTTCGTTTTTTTTGGTGGATTGAAAGTGACTTCGGAGTCTATTGGAGATTGTCATATGGTTGTAGGGAAATATGGGTCAAATTGGATTTTGTTAGGAACTTCAATAAAACGAGAGATTGCATCCTCTGGTTATTTTTTGGGCCAAGATTTTTGGACGGCGAAGTAGTTTCAAGTTTGACACTTTTTTGGTTTTTCTTGTTTGTTTTGGTGCTTCACTTTATTTCATTTGCTGATGCATGGTAGGTTACAGAATGCCCGTTAACTGCCCCTCCATGGACACTGCAATTAGCCCATAGTTTCTCTTGCCTTTAGGTTGTGATTGCACATAACGAGAGGAACTTAGGATAGCAATATCCTGTAAAAATGCTTCTAATTCTTTCTAGCTTTACTTTTTTCAAATGATACACGTCTTCATTTAGACACTTTATTAGATTTATTAGACCTACTCACATTGGTTCCTGAACCAACCACAAAAAACAAGATAAAAACAACTTTGGTCCCTGATTTTTGGAATAACCGAGCAAAGCTAGTACCCAACTGTTGAGGACAAAACACTGTGCATCTCTGGAGGATATGGAAGATTTCTCCATGTCTGGAATATAATAGGGAGGTCGGATTTCACTCCCCATTTGACCCTCGAGGATTTAAATCAAGATTCTTTTGTCATCACAAGGAGCATCAACTCCATATCAAAGATTTTATTTTCTACATAATTTGGTAATAAGCAAAGGCGACGAAGCAGCAGATCCATTCATATTTATTTCATTGGATCAATTAAAGTGTTATTTTAGATGGATACCTACAATAGTGTAAGTTCCCTTTCCCCCTCAGCCGACAGCAGTACCATCTGCACTAACCACCAAAAGAAAACCCCATAAAAGATCCTCTAGAGGTACTTAGATTTGGGGCAATCGTTGATAAATTAAAAGGGCAATTCACTCCCAATTGATGTGATGGTACAATTTAAGGGTGAGATTTAGTATAAAATGGAACTTGGCTATGATATTGTCAATGACACCAAGTTTGCAAATTAATCACATAGTCTTGTATTTCACGGTCACGAGAGTGCACCTAAAACAGATTCATTTGTTATGATATTTTCATCATGATTGGGTTCATGATAATGATGTGCATTTTTCTGCCTTTTCCCAATAATCAACCCAATCAAACTTAATGAGGCAAAGAGAGGATATATTACACCTGGGGCAACTGTCCCGTAACTATTCACCAGAGCAGTTGCCAGTAACGGACTAAATCCTGATGATGTACAAATAGCCACATTATATCCCAACGAGGCAGAAGTCAATCTAACTTGTGGAGGAAAGGTCTCACCAAGCCAGGCTGATAGTGGCCCAGAAAAGAGTGAGCTGACAATCCCAATAGTGAATTGTGCAAAGAAGGCTGGAACTGATTGACCCATTGAAATAATCCATAACATGAAAGGGGATATGATGCCAGTTGCTAAGCATCCAATTAACATCATCGTAACACGATCATATCTGTCACTCAGCCAACCAAAGAACACAGAAGGAATTGAACATCCAAAAAATGATGCACATGCGTTGATCCAGAAAGCTCCTTTGACTGGTGGATCAAGAATTGTATCCATGTAAACTGCCATCCTGCAAATGAAACCAGCTGATGAGGTGCAATCTGAAAACCATCAAATGATAACAGTATCTTACCAAACAAAAGTCACATAATAGTTTGCACCAACCAACATCGGCACAAGAGCCGAAGCTAACAAAGGAGCTAAATTTTCACGTTTAAATGATTCACCCAGTGGATGCTTTGGCTGCTGTGTTTCTATGCTACACGAGTGCAACTGAGGATCATCCTCAGCACTACTTTCGGAATGATAAAACCCTGAATTAGGATTAAATTCTGTCCCATACATTTGGATTAACACTGCCACCAAACCAATCAGGACGCCACTTAGAAATGGTATTCGCCAACCCCATGCAACAAGCTCTTCCTCTGTTAAGACAGTTCGGATTATGGCACCCACAATATTGCCAACTTGATAAAATATGAAGTAGAAAGGTGTTGGATGAGCTTGGGTAAGTAAGAAACAGCTAATCGAAAATAACTTACTTATGGCCCCAATACCAGCTGCCAACTAGATAGAAAATGATGAGACAAAGATGCCGAGGAAGTGATAAACGTGGACCGAGGCGAAACCACCAATAACTTACAACAACAAGTGCACCGTAGTAACCCCATTTCTCCTTCGGTTGTCGTTCAACCGTAAACACAATACTCGACGGCAATTGTCCACCTACACTCAATCCCTGCATTAATCTACACAACACCAGTAATATTGTGCTAGCCCATCCCACTTGAGCGTACGAAGGCAAACAGCCCATTGTAAATGTTGGTATGGCCATCATTACCAAACTCATAACAAGTGCTCTTTTCCTTCCCTTCGTATCGCCAGTGGTGCCTGTTATCANTCAAGCTACTGGAATCCGAAACAGGAGGAAAGAACACCTGTGCGATGATGTCGCTGAAATATCCATAGAGAGTGAAGTCATACCACTCGAGCACGTTGCCCATTACCCCCGCGATTGTTTCGATATCCATCGTCATGTTGAGTTCCTTTTGTTGAATGAAAGCAACGTGCCACACGTGGGCTATGTGGCTCTTCTCACACGCCAACGCGCGTGGGATAGATACCTATGTAGCTCTTCTCGCGTGTTATGTTCCCCTAATATTTTTGAGATATCTACCCTTGATTGAGTGCACTCTTTCTACCAACTTTGGGAAATGCGCATTAGCACATGGTGTGTCAGCACAGAATTTGAGAGTAGTTGCAGGTAATAAGTACATATGTTTCATGCAAATATCAGCTATCTTTGGCTATCAATAAATTGAACATGATGGTGCTGAGGCATATGTCCTGTCTCATAAACATTTCTCGGAGCTTGCTGTGATTTTTGAAAAATAGTGGTACCCTCATTTCTGATGAGAGCCTTCTTCTTCTACAGTAACTTATATAAATTCAAGGGTTTGTAGCATTGAATCAAGGAGAGCCAATAAACATGATGTACGTAATACTGTCTTGTGTCGTGAGTCGTGAAAATCAATTTACCTTCTGTTAAACATTTATGAGGTGTATGAATATGACATTAGAACACCAAATCCAGCTGATTTATTGTGTTGAGATCAAGGTTTTGTATAAAAATCTTCCATAGAGCTGTTTCTCTTGAGAAAAATTGACTTGATTGAGGTGATCATATGTAAATAATAATTTCTTTCTCTAACAATACCACATTGTGAAGGTCAGCTCCATCTGTCTTCGTGAAGCATACACACATTTCCTTTTGTATTTCAGTAAGCGGTAATTCCTTGCATGATTGTTGTAGTTGTCTGCTTAGATGATTTGTGAAGAATGTCTGACAAATCAACCATCATAAAGTGTACTTTTACCTTATTGTGTTCTACCTCTACTGATTGTTATCATAGTATGAATCATACGGTTTATTCTTAGAGGTGGGCCCTCTGCCCCTTGGGTTGGGCTTATAGCTTGCCCTGGTTTCTATGTGGATCATATCTTCAACAGTTAGGACAATGACATTCTGAGTATCACTATTACTTTGAGTTTGTTAGGAAGAGACTTTTGGTCTTGAAGAGATAAACTGAACAGATCCAAGAGGCCAGAGCTGAGGCATTTTCAATATCACTAGGCCTTTATGTAGGTTAAGAGGAGGAGTTTTGGTATTGGAAAGGAGCACTCCTATAGAGTTTTGGTTCATAATTTGATAGCGTTATTATATATCTAGTTCGTTTGTTTCATCTATGATTCGAAATAGATTTGCACATGTTCTGTTGTGTGAAGCACGTTTTATTCTCATCCTTTCAGCAACACGACATGCTTATTGCATGTAGTTTAGGTAAAAGAATAATAGGAGATATGAGAGTACTTATGAAGTGTTTGTATGGTTATGGTTAAGACTTAACGATGGATGTGAGTGGTGAGTAAATAAAGATCGTAGCTTAAACAATAAATGCTTTTAAAAATTAGCTGTTTCAACGGAATTGCAGTGTTTTATTAGGAATTATTGCTGCTGATTTTGACCCCCAAAATGGGTCAAACATGCAATTTTTTGGCACAAATTCAATTTTTTTACTTTTATTTACTGCTTCCGAGATAAGCACAGTGTTCATATGTTTTTTGTCACAAGTGTTGTGCATTGAGTGGATAATTATCTTCTTCGTATTCACTCATCTCTCATGACATCATTTCATGTTTTGCTGGACCACGCAATTTTGATAGCAAAAATATGATTACCTTTTTCATCAGTGATTTACCATTTGGTATAGTTTGGTACACTTACACCACCCTTATGTTTTAATCAAATCATGAGAGTGTTTGTCGAAGATCAAATAAGATAGACGTCATGTGAGGAGACATAGATTATTGTACATGCGGCTACATGCTTGAGCTTTCAAACAGTGATATATTCTTGTTAAAATAGAACATCTATAAATTGAAAACCTAACTTGTTTGACTCTTTTCATTTAATGCTTCTTCGAAATCCCTTCCATTATGAAACACCATAACAACATAGACATAGGTTTAGCAGGAAGAGTTGCTTAAGAATATAGATATTATCTTTCCTACATTTAAAATGGTTGCTCATTGGCAATGACCTTGAACCAATTGTTGCTTGCTCATGACTAGTTTTATTTATCATATTTTCCACTGTGCCGGCGGTAGATGTACTTATGACCTGATTAAGAATACCAAATCCAAGTCTGTCCAACCAAGATGACAGAGAGCAGCAGGTTTCAAGAAAGTTAGAGAAAGGGATCATATTTTGGTGTAATAGCTTTCATCGGAGAAGCTTTTGCATTCGGTCAGGATTAATCTGTAAGTAAGATGCATTCAATAAAGAGTACCCAGGGTGCCAGAACAGGTGACAAAAGAAGTTGTGAGAAGTGCACTATCTAACTTGCTATTATTATCATATTCAGTCACATTGTCATTGTCATACATAATGCAGCTGTTGAAATCATTAAGCTTTTATAATTATCTAGACAATATCACATTGCTAACCATGCCCAATACTTTCGACTTTTGTGCAAAACTTTACATTATGCCGCTGCATCGCAGATCAAGTCATCTAATTCATTTGAATCATACTGATTTAGTGGCAGACAAGTTGAATATCAAGCTAAAAAGGAGTAAAAAGGACTTCTTCTATCTCGAATGTTAACCAACCATTAACCAATTCTCAAACAAATTTGTGGTAATATCTCTCTGATCAAAAACAACTAATCCGTTTCATTCTATCATACAAAGTACCGATTTTGAGCGGTTTATTTGTTCTTCCCATCCACTGTTTCATTTTCTTTGCCCCCTTTCACGTTATCATCCTTCTTCTTCCCAAAAATATCATCCCATCGACTTTCGTACTTTTTTGACCCTCCCCAACCGCTGGCATTGGGTTTAAACGCAATATCTGTGCTATGTATTCGGTCACTCTGATCACCTTCACTGAAGAATCTCCATTGGCAGGGATGTCTTGCTACGGATGCTGCTCGTGGTTGCAGCGTGGACCGTAGGAATTTACTACTAGCGTTGAGCAGGGCACTGTTATTCATATCCTAATAAAAAAGGAAAAAGAATAAGAACTGTCTCTTCTGATCTGTTTTGTTCGTCTCCTTCTCGCTCTTCTTCCATCCAGCCACTCGCTCGCCCTTTGATCTAAACTGACGGAGCGAATGAGACGGATGGACTTGTGCAATGTATCTTTTACCTTTTGTTCACAATATCAAGCTTGATCATTTCTAGTGAAAGTTGCCAAACGCAAAGGTAATAAACATTATAGCCTCCACACCAATTGGCAGATCAACATATCTACGCAAGGTATGAAACATACAGTATGAAACGGAGTATTGTAAAGTAGAATACTAATGAAGAAATTTCATCTTACATCTAATAGTGAAACGAGCAACACAATCTCTTAAAAACGCTAACTCTCAATCTACCAAATTTTGTACCAAGCCTTGGTAGCTGGAAAGGAGACACCAAGCTCAAGCAACTTAGAAAATGCCGTTGCAAAATCTTTGAAAAATGCCTCTTCGTTTTTTGCATAAAGTTCAACCACCTTTTTGAATTCAGGGTCCTGAACAAGTACCATATCACTGTGATTCGCAACATTAAATTGTTTGATCAGACTTCAACGAGGCAACAAGATTCATTAGACAGTAAACAAGTGTGTACCATACCTTGGCAACATCATGAGCTTTCCCGTACTGTCCTCGAATTGATCCGGGCCATCCCACGGCTTTCCATTGTGAGTCATTTTGGGAGACCACCTCTCCTCAACTAAAAGACGAAAATATTCATTTGAAAAGGTGTTTTCAGCAAATGTCCAAGGCCCCCAGTACCCACTGCGGTCGGTGTGACAACGTCCCAAGGCGTGGGCTCCGAGGAGAGCTACTATCTCACGATCATTAAATCCCATGCCTTTTTGATATGTATAATGAACAATTGGTTCCTGAGATAAACAATGTTAATAAGTTTTGAGACAGGATAATTGGTTTAACTCACGGTAGAACACATCACGAACATGCTGAATAGTATTTTTACGAGATCCTTTATCGGCATCGGGAAGCCCACATTCTTTGGGAGATGTTTCCCCACTGTCAGCATCTTCACGACCTAGACGGAATGGGATCTTGGGACCTCTAAGTGTACAATGAAGTTAATATAAATTGACAATATAACATGTGTTTTGTTAGTGCAACATTTCAGTTAAATACTTTCTGGCAATGCTTTCTCAGTAATAAACTCACCCAGCCTCCTCCACAGCCACAACTCCAGCAAGTGTATAAAGATCAGCATAAGAAATATCAGGATGCTTCTCTTTGACCGGCTCAAGAGCCTTTCTTGCCACCCCTAATCAAACATTAGTCAGAAATACGTCATGAGCTGTCATGAGCAAGTTCAGTTGTGCATGAAGTAAATTCATAAGGATAGTCAGTGCTCATTTACCTAATCCAGCATTGGCACCCCACGAAGCCTCCGGATCAAACCTCATCCTTGCACCATTACTACCCCCACTCCCATCTATTTTCGAATACGTCCCAGCACAATGCCAAGCTAATCGTACAAACGTGCCTGTTGAATTGAAATTACAATAACCAAAATATTAAGACATTAGAACGAGAAAATCCAAGCATTTCAGAGCAAGAGACTGGTTATCCATTTCCAAAGCATTAAGAGTACACGTGCCTGTTAAAGATGTGCCATCACCACGACGTTCAGCATCGTCTTCGATTAGGTCGGCGATGGACTTTTTGACCGATGCAATGTCAGGTTTGGGTTCGGAGGCTGCAGAGGCGGGTGTTGGCGAGAGTGATAGGGCGAGGATGGAGAGGGTGGCGGCTGGTGGAAGAGTGTGGCGGGTGAGACGGAAGGCGGCGTTCATGGTTCTTACGTTTGTTTGAGCTTGCAAAAAGATATCGTCCAAAACATCCAAAATCCAAAATGAGAACTGGGCACGTCACGGGGCAAAGGGCGTAAAAAAGGTCAAAAAGCGGGTCTTAAAAAACCCATTTGGGGCCCGAACTATACACCTTTCGGACACAAAAACCAACAACACGCAAACACGCAGATCGACAACCTTCGACAACCCCTTCGACAATCAACCATGACCATGGAATGAAATGCCTAAAATCGGACGCAGGGAGACTAACTAAAACGAACAACAACCTCGACACTTATTAGAACGGCTCACAACTGTCATTTTTTATTAATGATATGACGAGTTCAAAAAAAGACCCAGCCACAATCTCAACTCTGCCACCCGAGGTGCAACACGTGATCGTATCTTCTCTAGACGTGACATCGCTATTTCGTCTTCTTCTAACATGCCGTCAATATCGAAACATCATCACCACAGAATGCCAAAGCGTATGGAAGGCACATCACGACGAGCGTTGGAAGTATGGCAAGCTTTTCCCCAAAAGATTCAGGGATGCAATCATTGGTTGGTCGAAAACAAGGGGCTGGGCGGCTCATAGAGCGTCCGGGCCACAAATAGAACATGTTTTAATCGAGGGGAATTGGTTCGATGAATATTTATACCGTTCGAAAGTTGACATGATGGCTTTGCGATATGCAAAAAGCTTAACTTCAGAGGCATCAGATGGCAATGAAAAATGGCGTGAGCTCATGCGACAGAGAGAAGATATAATTGATGTTTGCAAAAAGATGGATTATGCAGCGGTACTCCGTGGTTTGGATCGTTACATGGCTTATGAAGAGTGGAGATTTCTTCACGAATTTAGTGGAAATGTTAACATCGAAGATGGAGCGATTGCGATTTCCAAATTTTTCATGAAGCGAGACGACCATGATCTTCAACGTGTCAATGAACGTTTGGATGGTCTTGCAGATTGGTTGAAAGAAACAATGCAACAACGATTTGGACAATCAACTCAGAAAGACATTGAAACCTTGTATCCAATACGTGATATTTTAGTTCAAATGGGCTATCTCTTTGGTGCTCCTGCTTCAACTCCCGAGGATAATGTTGACCGTCCTTTTCAAGGAAATTCAGTTGACTATTATCATCCGGCCAATTCAATGATTAACCTAGCAATTGCGAGGAGAACTGGAATCCCAATAACACTTGCTGTCATTTATATCGCAATTGTTAGGAGAGCGTTCAATATTGAACTTGATGTGATTGGTCTTCCTGGACACATTGTTATTGGTGTACCGCAAAGCCTGGGTGCAGGACAGATTTTTGTTGACCCATTCAATGCTGGGCGCATCTTGTCCTACAATGAATGCCGTCAAATTGTTACTAGATACAACATCACATTCCATGATGAAATGTTAATTCCCATCTCGTACAAAGCTGTGTGGCAGAGGATGATTAGCAATTTGATCTATGTTCATACAATGATTGCAAGTAATATTGCAGATAGTTGGGACATTGTCTTGCCTCTAAACAGTTTTTTACCTGGTGAAATGCAAAATACTTCAAATTTTGATGAGCTTTTTTCTACTCAGGGATGGAGTTACCACAGGGAAATTTGAAACTGTGGCACTGTTTGTTACAGCATATTCAATAAATGCTCCTACTTAGGCTGCCATTTTGTAATGCTAAGATTGGGGGTTTTCTTTGCTCGTCCTTGTCAAATTAATAAATTCATTGAAAATGGAATTTGTTGAGCAGGCAGAAGAAATTACACTCTAATAAGTCTATTGCAATGCAAATTCAGACAACTTCAAAATTTGCAAAATATTGACCGACCCAAAAGACCAGACAAATTCGTACTAGATAGGGGTAACAGCAATGATGCAATTGGCTTAAATTGTTTCATTTGCATGCTACTTGGGAAAAGGCTGCAGGCTGTTGAAGTTTCCAAGCACCTCAAGGTTACGGAAAACTAGAGTTATGGATAGATCCATAAACTCGAGCATCCCCGACTTTGTCCTCACAATGACCAATGTCGTCCCCGCATTCTATCAACCCACCGCTTTTTCTCACGCATCATTTTTCCAGCATCTGCAATGACTCTCTTATCCTCCACTCATATCACTGATTGCTTCCTTACTTACAGCACAACCAACCCCATCAACCACTTCAACATCTGCACAGGTGTCAAAAATGTCCGTGACCGCATACCTTCCGTATACCAGCCAACATCGCCATCGCAACTTCATGGAGATAGCACCACCAGATCTGTTCAACAACATATCTGAATTCCTCATTGCATCCAGCTCTTCCCCCTCATATTAGACATGTCAAGCAGCATAAAATCTCACCACATAGTTGCCGAACAACATCTTCCTCAACTCCCTCAAAAACAAGTTATTCCTTGACATCTTGTCCTCATTAAATATATTAACATGTGTGTGTCACAGTTCCATTGCTCCCCCCTCCTCAAGATGAAACACATCTTCAATTGCATACGTTTGTTGAAGAGGGTTTACCTCGACCACATAGGTGATAGAGTTGCTCTGTTCATATACACGTTATTGACGACAGCTCAAGTCATTCACCCGTCTTTTACTGTGTTTCATTGAACCAAGGGGGGTACTCACCAACCTACCAACTTCCGTCCTCTAACATATCCTTTCGTCTTAGCACAAACCTGGAAGTTCGTGACCGTGCATACTGTCCTTACACTAAAATCTGCTGGTATGTCACAATCACTCCTTCCAATGATCACCTCTCTAACTCTCTCTCTCTCTCTATCTATCTATCCACTCAAATCTACCATCACATTTCCTACGACCATTCTCACACTGCACTCATTCCAAACGAAACAAATGATCATTACAGAAACTTGGTCTGGTTATTACAAATGTGGCACTCCATCTGACGGCGAGTGTGGCAGTCTACGATAAAGCTTGCTCCCTCTCCAAGTTTTTCAAATCTTCCAGCTTTCCAACCCAATCAAGCCAACTTAAAAATTTCCGTTGACTGGAATAGAAATCCCTTGCTTTTGCCATGCAAATTTCAAATTGAAAATCTTCTGTCTTCTGATAAATTTTCCTCGTCTTCCTTGCCATGGCAGAAGCAAGGAAAAACTGGAATATTTTTGAAACCAGAATTATAAGTTGACTGGCAATGTTAGTCCACGGATAGATCCCACAGACACTCTGAGTGCCTGTCCAGTCCAGTTGTGTGATATCATTGATTTGGAAGCAGCCATCCTCTTTGACATATTCTTTTATTCTAGCACAAATCTGGCAGTTCCTGACCGTGCATGCTGTTCGTACACTGAAATTGGCTTTAATGTCACAATCATCCCTTCAAAGGGCTGCCTCTCTCCATCTCCATTATCTGCTTGTTCCAGATGATCGGCCCCTGCAACAGACAAACGTTGAGAAGAAGAAAAGTAAGCTCCAATGAAGAAGCATGATTGACTCAAAGGCCAACCGTGTGTCAGGCAGAAGCACCATTGGAGACCTCCTCAACTTGAATGTGGTCCTTACATGCGACCGATGGGGCAACATGTTCCGTAGATTCCTGTTTGGGTCCCAAGCACTTTACGCCTCAATGCAATTCAATTCCAATACCTAACCTTTGCTCCCATTCCCATTTTCCAATGTCTTTGACAAATAGAAGCACAGTTGAATCCTGCATTACATTTTCTACGTTACTCTCACACTGCACCGACCCCCCAATGAATATGCATTTTACAGAAACTCGGTCTTCCTCATACACGGATGATGAGGCAACAGGTTCCAGAGCTTCATGTTTGGTCCCCAAGCACTTAACACCTCAATGCATTTAAGTTCCAACACCAACAATGTAGTATACATGTGTACCACCATGCAACCTCTGCTCCTAATTCAATTGGTCTACTCTCACGTCTTTGACCGATGGAAGCACACTCAAAGGTAGCATCATATTTTCTACGCCACCCTCACACTGCACCCACCCCCAACGAATATGCATTACAGAAACTTGGTCTGGTTATTACAAACGTCTTCACACTCCACATGACTGCAAGTTTGACAGTCTAATGCTTTAATGCTTGCTCTCTCTACAGGTTATTCAGATCTTTCAGCTTCCTAGGCCAATGTTAGTCCACAAACAGATCCCAGCCCAGGTTGACCTTCTCCCTGTCTAGTTGTGTAGTGTTATTGATGTAAGCAGCATATAGTTTGCCAATAGCATAAGAAGTTCATAATCATCATCAAAATTGACACTGTGGTTTATAAATAGCATGGCTAAACTAAAAATTACTTGGTATTCTCAAATGGTGGAATCATTTGAAATCTTTCATCTTTCATGAGAGCCAGCACAAATTGAAAATAGTATGATGTAGATCTCAATTCAAATTAGCAAACCTAAACATGCTCACATTCGACGGAGATGGTGATCCAAGCCCTCCACTGGTTCGCTCCCTGTGCGCTCTGGCCATATTCCTAACGGAAGTATTGGGGGTCAAGCACAAGTTCGGGATGGGAGTTCCATAGAGAGGAGAGCATATACCCGTGCGTACCAACTCCTGCTCACGGCGTAGGTGGGGGTTGGTTTGGAGTAAGTCCTGGGCCATTTTGAGCTGTGCCACTTGCTGATGGAACCAGTTTTCAATAGCAGACCTTTCGTATGTCACTCCATCTGCTGCTAGGACTGGATCTTCGACCATAAGCTCCTGAGTTATGGGACAGACCAATTCAGGCGGGGCATCGTCATCATCATCCAACACAAAGTCACGCTTAGATTGGTTTGCTTCAGATGAGATCTTGACATGATTTTCAAAATCAATGTAAAGAAAGGAGGGGAGGAAGGCGCTGCTTTCTATCCCGCGAAGTACGCTGGCATCGGTTGCATCAAAGTTGCTAGCGGAGGTTGTGGAGGCTGTAATGTCAGTGACATGGCTTTCTTGGTGGTCTAGGACGGCTCGTTGGAAAGCCTTGCGCTATTATTTAGAAAGGAGAGTACCAGAATGAACCAGCGATGCAACCACCCAAGAAAACAAGTCTTACCTTGAAGCCCTTCAATCCAACCGAGCCATTCCCATTCTTCTTCAAACTCTCCGCAAGATAATCCTCATCACTAACTGCCTCCTTCAACGCCGCAATCGAATCAACATCTTCCGACTTTACAAGCCACAAAAAGAATTCATCGGGATTGCCCTTGATACAACTCTGCTGACCTCGTAAAAACAGCAACAATGGATCATTCTCTGGCAGTGTGTGCTGTTGTAACAACGGAGTTCGGGAGGAATGACTACGATCATTCAAACTAGAGACGGAGCCATCGGTCATGGGCTCCCGTTGGTGGTTGCTTCGGATGCCAATTTCTGAGGGGAGTTGGGATGGAATGTCCGTGGCAGTGGAAGAGTTGGATTGTACAGTGGAGAAGCCAGGTGGGAAGAGCTGTCGGGGGTTTGCTTCGCTTCCGTTTGTTTTGGAGTCAGAGGGTGCCGATTGATTTGGATCAGCAGAAGGAGTTGTTTGGATAGGTTCAGCAATTGGCTCGTCTTTTGTATCAGTAGGAGTCTGATCAATATTATTCGGAAGTGGAATCGTCCCACGTACATTTTGAGATCCTGCAGCTTCCTCGATTAATGCCTTGGCTTTCACGATGCTATCTTGGGTACCGGCCAGCAAGACTGGGACATAGCCATTGGATGCTTGAGCTGATTGAATTTCGAGTTTGGATCCACTCTGCTCCTCTAGAGCTTTCTTTGACCTTCCTCTTTTGCCAGTGAGCTTCTTCGATACTGTTGAGGCGACGTAGATTGTTGTCTCTGATCTGGGTGTGGCTGTGGGAGTTGGTGACGCTGAGACTGGCCTTGGGTTTGTAGCTGCTACTTGAGGAGCGGCGTTGTTGACATGGTTTTGAAGAACAGGAGGTGTCTTTTCCGTGGAGAGCTTGGCCTTGCCATTTGTTTGTGTAGTAGATTGCTTAGTATTGGACGCCGCTGCTTTCGGCGGCGGAGTTTTAGTTCGAGCCGTCGTTGGATTAGCATTGCTTACATGGGAAATAGAAACAACAGGTGCTGCCGGAGTCGGTGGATGAACATCAGGCTGACCAAAATACTTGACACTCAGATTCTCTTTCTTCAGCAAAACTTTTTTACTCTCATCATCCCCTAAAATCTCAATCTCATACCTATCCTTCTCCTTGACATAATACAACACTCTGGCATTTTTTCCATTCATACCTCTACCAGCATCGCTTTGCAATCCACAAATGGTGACGACATTCCCCACAAATTCCCATTTCTTACGTTGCTCCGCCTCTTTTAGCAATTTGGATCGTTCTTCTTCCTCAGCCTGCTGGCGTTCTGAAGCGGCACGAGAGTCTTCTTCCTCTTTTTGTTCTACGATTGCCGCTGCCTCACTACGTGCCAACAATTCTTTGCATTGTTTGGATGAAAATATATCAGTCCTCAACGAGGCGGCATGTAGCATTTCACTGTCAATGAGTAGGGCGCATTTGCCTTTGCCTTCAATGAATAGTTGATAGAGTCGATTGACATCTCCGCCTAAATATTCCAAGTTGATGGGCTGAACTGTCTCCATCCATTGAAGCGGTTTTTCAGACTCCAATACCCGGGCAACGAATGCCTTGAATCTCCTGACATCATCCTTTTTCTCTTGGCGTAATTTTTCATCTTCCAATGACAACAATATGCCCCTGCTGCTTTCCAAGAGCGAACCTAATGCATTGTAAGCCTCGGTGGTGGAAGTTGGAGGTTTCTCGACTTTATCCATTGCATCCTTTAGCTTTCTATGCATTTTTGCCGCTCGGACCAGTGTCTCGTGACATGCGTATCGATTGACGTGCGGACAGGAAGTGTTCAGTTTATGCAGTGATGCGTTCAGCTGACCCTTGATAATTTTGCATTGTCCCTCTAGATATTCAAGCTGTTCCATGTGTTTGATATGGAGTCGATCTTGAACTTGAACGTTGAAAGAGTAGGAATCAGTGGTATCAATTTCTTCTGTGGTGGCATTGAGTGGATCTGTGGGGTTGGTGCCTACGGCATCTAGTGTGGCCATCCATCGAATATCCCAGTAGCCAATGTCTAAGACGCAGTTGCCGATGTATAATTGAGTTTGCAATATGCATCCTCTTTGTTTATCGGTGTAGAGTTTTTTGACAATGGACGGTCGATGTAGTTTTAGGGTGTGAGAGGTGCCGTGGGTTGATTTTAGGTGGACTGTGATGGTGCGTACTCGGGAGTAGAATTCGTACATTGGCTTTGGAACTGTTAGAATGAATGAGAACCATGGTGAGTGAAATGTTTAGCAGTGAGGAGTTCGGCCACTATACAGGTTCTCATCAGGCACAATGTCTCTAGAATCTTGACATTGGCACGAACAGCACTCAGGTTCTTAATAGACACACTGCCTGGATAAGATGTGATGAAACATACTCAAATTGGCAGGACCTCATAAATAAACAGCTGGTAGAGTTTACGAGTCCAGCCAATCATAACACAAGTAATGGCACATGCAGTTCAACTGTGGCTGGTTCTTCTCTAAAGACCCACTTTTTGCAAAAGAAGTAATTGATATACATAGCCTTCAAATAAAGTACAATAACAATGAAACAAAAGAATACGGCACCTTCTCATCTAAGCACACTGCGTTCAAAAATGCACAGCAATAACACACACATGTAATGTCAAATGAAGATGAATTCAACTTGTACAACAACTTTTGGAAGCATTGTAAACACACAAGGTTTGACAAGAAAATCCATGCCACATAGGGGCTCAATCGTAGCAGGATCTCTTGCCATAAACTAATAAGAGGTTCTCATGGGGCACACTAAATTTATGCGGGTTCCTTTCAGACAAAGCAGTCAACATCAATCAAAAGGCCATCAGTAGAGTCAGCCAAATCATAATTTATGTAGGTTCCTTTGTAGTCAAGACTACTTTGAGCCAATTGGCACATAGTAGATACACTGCCTTTACTAAGACAAATTGCCCTCAATTTGACAACATCTAGCTGTAAAATCAGCCTCAATAAAACAATACTCAAACAAAGACTCATTCATCAACACAATTCTACAACCAAAAACAAGCAATCCAATCAAAATCACACACACAATCAAAATTAAACTCACCAACAACCGAAACCTCAACTCTACAACACTTCTCCCTCCTCTCAACCCTGCACAACGGCGCCTTTAAACACTGCTGCAACAATCCCCCCTCCAACCTTTTAATTTCTTCATTCCTAACACCCTCGCTTTCATCAGCCTTGACATGTCGTCCAATCCAAGCCTCATGACTTGACGGTAGCATGTGTGGATAGTACGCTACTACTCCGCTCATTTCCACTAGGTACTTTAGTCTCAGTTCAGTGTTGCTTAGTATATCCTTGGCTTTTGTAAATTGTTCAAAAGTACTTCTATACTCTTCACCAACTCTATCCGGATGTAGTTTGATACTTTTCTTTCGATAATGTTTGGCAATACATTCACGAATGTGTAGAGAAGTAGCTTCTAAACTATCATTGGCATACTTGTTCAAACGTAATTTCGAGGATGATAGTCCATCTTTAGGGCGAGAGTGTAGTTCCTCCGCTATAGAATGTAAATAAACTTCTTGTACCATACTTTCCACCAATGATGAATTCTCACATTGAAAATCTTTTATCAAAGGCAAGTCATGTAATTGTATCAACGACTTGGCACGGATCTTTTTGAGTACCCCCACCATTTCACGAAAGTAGACACATCGATCTTCATCGTTGAATAGATAGTCTACACTTCGTTCTAACTCGTGGTAGTGGGGTGAATCGGGGTTTAGTGTCACCACCAATTTAGAATATTCACATTGTAACGCTGAGCGGGTGAAATTGCTCAAATGGTGTAAATCTTGCTTGGCAGAGAGGAGAGAAGAGGAAATGGAATTTAGCTGGGTTTCAATTTGGGATATTTTTTCTTGGGCTGCGTTTCGTTTCTTCTTTTTGGATTTGCCATTCTTTCCATTGCCTCCAGTTACGAGGGAGGATTCGGAGTTGCGTGCCTTGGTTAGTTCGGAGTGGAGCTTGTCTTCTCGATTTTGTAGTAAGAGGACTGCGTCGAATGCGAGGATTTCGTCGTGGATTATTCGAAGTAAAGCCGACTGGGAGGTGGAGGGGCGGGTTGTGAGGTTGAAGGGTGAGAGGAGGGGGGTTTGGGAGAGGAGATTTGTTATTGTGTTTGGGTCGGCCATTGTTTTGTTTGGAGTGTGGTATGGGAGGGGAGGTTATTGTTTGAAATAACGGCGGACGGTTGCCATTGTGTCGTTGTTTTTAATGGGGGGGGGCGAGCGTGGAGCGTGGTGTCTTGTCGGTTGGCATTTTTTGGAATTTAGGTTTTGGCGCCAAAAAAATGTAGTTTTTAGTCTTGTTGGTACGTTGGAATTCATACGATGCCTCATTCTTTGGGAACGTTTTGAAATCTACAAAGACTTTTTTATATTTTGAAAATTCATTTTGAATTGAAGAAAATAGCTTCAATTAGTACCTTTTATATTCTTATGGAGGGGGGGCTCAAAATTGGACCACTACACCCCAAAGCAAGTCTATTGCTAAAAAGAGTCACAGCCACCAGCTTTCTCAAAATCTTTTTTAACAGCCAAGTCAATAATTCAAGAGTTTTATTGCTTCACACGACTTGACAAGTTTTTGATGCATTACGCACTCAAAAGGAAATTAAAATATACCTCTAGTTTCTTTGCATTCCTTCTTTAATATCCATGAGGAGATTTGGCTGAAAATGAAAGGCCGTAGTGGGTCTTCATTTTGCTTGTGAAGGTTAAAGGTAGATATGCAGCATTTTTGCCTGCTCTAGACACTTCTAGATCTTATTGGGTGTGCCAGACACTAGTTTGTAGGGTCTAGGACCTCTCGGGGTCCTTGTTTGGTATCATTCTCTATTTATCCGGGCCAGGAATTCCGCGAAAAATTAAAATTTTATGATTAAAGTGAAAATTCACCGTCATAGCATTAGACTGTAGTGTTGTATGCAATTGTCATCTAAGTAGTTTATTTCATAAAGTTACTAGAAGGAGCATCATTAATTACCTCCACTTTCTTTGTTTTTTGCTCAAATGACTCTCGGTTGATTGATTTTGATTTGTCCAAGAGTAATGTCCCCGCCCCCCTTGATTGTGATTTACGCAAAGCCTCCATTCTTTTTTGTATCTCTGCCTCTTCTCAATCTACTCCCACATCCTTTTGCGCCACCTGTTGATTTCATCTGGTTTGGCACTTGTCCCCTTGGTAGCAGTTTGACCGCCGGAACGAGCAGCAGAAGACTGTCCGAACTCAACACCAAAATCAACCTCATGAAACTCTTTAAAATGTCTCGCTGCCTCCAAAAAAACCGCCATTGTCTTCCCCAGCTAACCCTCACCCATTCTATTAAAAGCTCCAGCATTGGATCAATGATACCATCGCTACGTCCATAAATAAAACGCCGTTGACAAGCCAACGACAGCCATTGTGCAATTGACCCTCTCAATCACATAATAACCCCTCCTTCATGTCCCCGTTCCACTGACAGCATGAGCTGCAACACAACGCCATCAAAACCAAATCAAGCATGGCCATCAGCACATTAGGCCCACCAACGCCCAAACACCACCTCCTTAATCGAGGCTACATCACCACTCCCCCGCGTAAACTCAAATCATCCAACTCCTACTGCATCAAGTCCACCACCAATTCCTCTCTCCTCGCTACGAACCCTATCACAAAGTCCCGTTCGTAAAACTACAGGACCCAACTGGACCACGGATTGATTCATACCCAACCGCTCCTCTTTTCAGGTGGACATTCGTCAAAGCTCTATTTAAAATGCAGAGAGGAATCTGTCCAACACTTTTGACAAGCTGTCCAAGCGCGGTGAAAACAACAGTAGTAGCCCCGCCGGATCTGTCAGCGGTAACGCTAACGGATCTCCAGAAGGTCCTCAAGAGAGCATGACACTACTCCACGTCGAAGAATACGTGAAGCTCTCTTGAATATTCTGTTGGAGGACGTCTCGTAATTCCTCTTCACCCGTTCGACATTTCGACTTGACGGAGCCGTCTGTCACGACACAGTTTCAATGGAGACTCGGATTAAATACAGCTTTCGAGGCGATCAGGGAAGAGAAAACAGAGAGTCAGATGGGCAAGAGACGATGGCCAGTGGCAAGGTGTTGATAATTTGCAAAGGCAGGAGTGTCTACGTAGCAAGTGAAAGTGCAGACGCTGTGCAGATTTTTCAAATTTAATGATTCCTGGAATTCTGGGGGCTCTAAAAAGCGGGAAATGGTACTGCAACTACAAAACAGGTCACAATGACATGAAAATCGATTGGTGATCATATTTCACCATCCTAAAGCCATATATACCCTTAGATAGCACTCAAATGGCCGTTGAAAAAAGATGCAAAAATGAAGGACCACTGTGGTTCTTCAAAAATCCTCATGGATATGAAGCTCGGTGAAAAATGAGTTTTCTTTTTTGACACATATTATACATTTGGTGTAACTGTTAAAAAAAATCTGCCAGAACTTTGTACTTTGATTCATGTTAATAACACAAACTCAATTATCAGGTTCAGAAGAAAATTCAGTTGAAGTACCAGCCTCAAGAAGACTTGAGATTATTGAAGAAATGAACAACATCAGCACACTGTTGGGATACGTAAAACTATCTACGTCCAGTTTTTCCCATGTATGTTTTATGCCAAACCTTAGAAAATCTAAAACACTCAACTATTGCATTGTAGCTTTCTATGATCCCATTGATTCTAACATACACGAAAATAATTTATGGTGTGTCTTGTACCCCCAAAATCCAGGTCAATTGAAGCAACGTGTCTTGTGTCAGCTATGTCAATTGAATCAAGCAAGTTTACAATGATTTAAAGCCGTAATTCTTTCTTACTGGTGTGACTGATTTGAATCCAGAGAGGGGACTTTGAACCAGGCAAAGCAGCAGCAGCAAACTATCTATGGATGTTTGAGTTGCACAATTCTGGTGAGAGGTGTGAAATTATCTTGTCAGACAGGGAGCGATTCACAACACATGCTTCTCACCTTTCATTCACAGAGCAGCCTGATTTGACAAACATCCCATTTGATGTAGAATCTTATTGTAAGGAGGTTGATGTGGAATTGTTGGAGGCCGATATTGAGTTGATGACAAGGCCAGTGACACTCTCATCGTTGCAGCAAGAGTTTACGCACATGCACGAGAATCTCTACCAACACCTCCCATTTCACAAGTTGATTCAACAGACAAAACAAGGTATCCTTCCCGCCAGATTCACCAAGCTTTGCAACAACACACCCATCTGATTGTGTGTCTAAACTTGGATCAGATACATATGAAGTAAGATACAGACATAGGTAGCTGTGTAATGTGTATCCACCAATCAAAAATTGTCAGTTTACTTGGGACTGATCCCTCAGATGAATGTATTTCTCATGAGTGATAGGATAAGGAGTCACTATTTGTAGATCACGCAAGTGATTTCATGTATGGACATCTAATGAAGGATTTAAGTTTACAAGAGACTCTACAAGTTAAAAAGGCATTTGAGAAGCTAGTGGCACAATGAGGGAAACAAGCCAAACGGTACCACACAAACAATGGGCGCTATGTCGATCAAATGATGTCTTACCTCCACCAATGAGCAAGATTAAACCATATCATTTTGTTGAGTTGGTGTTGGTACCCATCATCAGAATGGTATTGTTGAAAAATGCCGAATTAGTTTGATAAAAGAGATTGCCCAAACAATATTGTTGCATGCCCTATGCCATTGGCTAGAGTAAGCCTCTACAATGCTCGTGACCTTAGCAGTAAAAGCCACAATCGAGAGGCTCATTATCCTGAATGTTGATATGGAAGAAAAGACACCAGCAAGTAAGTTTTACAATACAAATTTGGGATAGGATCTAAAAGAATATCATATCTTGGTTGTCCAGCAATTGCATTGAGGGTTAATAGCTTCAAAGGGTGAAGAACATATGGCTGCTGAAGGTCAAGTACACAGTAAAATGGGTAAAATAAAAACAAGTACAGTTGTGAGGTGAGGAACCACTGGTAAATTGTGCTAGGTCAATACAATGTCTCAGCATTGGGCTACGTGCATGTAAGCAACCACTTAGTGTAATAGTTTTATCTGTTGACAACAGGCCTATGTGTATAGGCCAGTGGTCATCCATCATCCAATATTGGAATCTCGGCTTCAATCTGGTCTGAAGTCATTGGTTCTCTGAAATGGAACCCAGGAGCAGAGTTGGTATTAATCTTGGGCATTCATCCTTTCATGCAGGTTCGGCATCTCTGATACTGAATCCAATGACTGTGCACATGTCCCTGCTAGACCCAGGGTTATTGATATGCGAAGTGATATAGATTCTGTAAACTGATAATTTTATGAGCTTATTCTATTTCTTAAATGAGCGTTGATATCAATCGTGTACTCCTGTACACACTCTTCAGAGATCTTAAGCATTCTTAGAGATTCCAGGACTCTCTCAGAGAGATGCACGATTAACATGGGGTTCTCATCAAAAATACCCGCGTATGCCCATAAAGTACTCCTTTACGGGTATAGGCATGATAGTCCCCACAATATCACGTAAATGTAACATTCAATGACTTGTTTGTTACAGGCCCCCATATGAGAGATGGAACAGAACCACCTACATAAGAGGAAATATACAAAAACTTGACTGAGTTAGCAACTGATGAGGCCTTTGATCTCACAGAAACATGGTAGATATGACAATATCACCAAAACATCCCCACAGACAATTCAAGATCCATTTCAAGTCATCCCTGACCCATCTGACAAAAAAGACATCAAACTCTGATCTGGGTGAGCTGCAAAGAATCCTAGCCTCCGATGAAGAAATTCTGAGGAAGTGGGCAATGCAGCAGGTCGATCAAGAAATAGCGACCAAAAATCAGACTCGCCATAGGAAAAGAGAGTATCCTTCAACTAAGAAGAGCCCGGTGCTGGAAATGGATTGCCACCGCTACTGGTGTAACATCTACAGAGGTGTAAGAAGGGAACAAGATGTCGTTAATGATTAATCTGGCTGAAAGCGGTTTGAGGGGCTTGAGTCATCTTGCAGCTCTCCGTGAAATGAAAGCACACAAGGAACAGTGTCCACAAGCCACTAACAGTGTACCTAAGAAGAGGTGGGAGTTAACTATCATTTCCTCTGTGACCCAATGTACACAATCCCAAGTCATTCCACTCCCACCCAACTCAACAAGGTATCAGAAGCTTGTGAATCCTTTTCACGAGACTAATGAGTTGTTTGACAGGACTCTCAATGTGTTACATAGCTCAGTGCTCACAACTGATGCCACTACAAATGAGGTGTAGGCATATTCACAGGTCATGAAACAAGATAACTGCGCTGATTTTCTTACAGTGATGAAAGTCGAGATAGCTGCATACAAAGAACACAGGCAATTGACCATGGTTAAGAGATCGTCTATCCCATCTGGCATGAAGGCACAATTCGAGCCAAATGGTCTTTTAAAAGGAATTGATTCCCAGATTGACATATTGACAAACACAAGGCATATCTCTGTGCTCATGGTGGCATGCAGAAATGGGGGGAACTACTGGGAGACATACTCACCTGTCATGAACATGCTCAGTGTTAGACTATTGCTAGCAATAGCCCGCTTGCATGATCTAGAGATACAGTCTATTGACTTTATTCTTGACTTTCCAAAAGCCGATCTAGACCTAGATGTCTGATGGATAAAGCTACCAGAAGGCTGAATCTAGTTGAAGTTGCATAACAGAACAGATGGAAGTAGTTATATCCTTAAGTTGAACAAGAGCCTTTACAAATTAAAGCTGGTATAAAAATCGAGGAAGCCCTAGAAGATCACGAATTCAAACTATTCGACAATGATTCATCCTTTTTTATGAAACAAGGAATGATTCTCTTGGTCTATGTGGACAATCACATCATCGTTTCTGAGTTGTCACAGCCATTTCTCATCAAAAATCCCATCAACTTAATTGAGGATGGAGTCAAGCTTGGTCTCAATCAGAAAGATATTCTTACTTCAGTTGGCAAGCCCTTGCTCCACAAAGATGCAAATGGAAAGGAAAGTAAACTTGAATTGAACTTTATAACAGCTGTTAGTATGACTGGGTACTTGCAAAATAGTGTAAGGCCTGAGATTGCTACGGCTTCACACCAGTGTGCACGATTAATTAGTGACCGCAAAAGTTCCCATGAGCAAGCGATTATGATACCGCTAGTCAGATATCTTAAGAGCGCAAAGGAAAGAGGCATTATTTATGACCCAGAGCCCCATCTAGACAGAATGTGCAAGCAGTCCGACACAAGCAGATGCTAATAACCCCGAGCAAGTTATGTCTCGAATGGGTTATATCATACACTATGCAGGATGCCCCATTGGATGATTCAGCAAGTTGCAGTCTGAAATACACTGAGTACAGCTGAAGCTAAGTATTGCTCTTTTGCAAGCTTCAAGGGAAGCCATCCAGCTCATGACATTACTAGACAAATTGAGCAAGGTGTTCAAGCTTTACACGAGATCACTTGGTTCTGTGTGTGTTGTCTGGGAAGATAACCAGTCATGTATTGTCACGACCAAGCCCACCACGTTCTCTCCCAGGACCAAACATATTGCCCTAGAAAACCACTACTTCAAGCACTTTCAGGAGTATCGTAGGACCAAGGTCCGCTACGGGAATACACAGGACCAGAATGCAGACATCCTGACGAAGCCCTTAAATGACCCTGCATTCTTCAAGTTGAGAAGGATGCTTAATGGTTGGTGAAGGTGTCTTCTATTTGTTGGGGAGTCTTATGATACGTACAACTATCTATGTACAGTTTATACTATTTATATTTTATGTCAAACCTTAGAAAACCTTTCGTTTAAAATACATCTATCGAAAGGACACAATTTGAAGCAACCAACTATTGCATTGTAGCTCTCCGGAATCCCATTGATTCTAACACACATCACTAATTAGTGTGCTCAATATGTCTGCAAAAAGAAAAAAAATCTTCTGAATTATTACTTTGTGTTTAATGCCAAGTAAGCCGCGAGGATGTGTCAATAAGCAAGAGCATACATACTTATGGACCTCATTTAAATATTGTCTACTTTTTGCCACTTAAAACGCTGCTTGTATGCTCGACTGCCAGCAGCACATTGCACAGATACAAAATGAATTCAATTATCTCCAATAAAAAGGTATATCACTAACTTGTACCTATTTTTAGTGCTTATTAATAGATAATAAAAGATTGCATTTCTTTCTGATATTATTGTACTTGTTAAACTTCAATTTCTAAACATACATGTTTCACTAGTCACTATTGCTCCCTCTTTGCACTTTGGTTCAAAACATCTGCCTTTAATGCGTCCCTTAACTAAAACAATTCAGACTTTTGGAAGGTATCCCAGATTGATTGGAGCAGAAACTTTTGATCATCATTCAAATCTTGAGGCCACTTGTCAGGGTGCAAGAACACCTTGCACTTCTTTGCAATCTTTTGCACTACCTTATCCTCATCACCTTCATCACCCCGGAATGAATCTCTGTGAAGAATTTTCCACTTGTCAAAGTACTCATGGTGTTCAACAAGAGGGTTGTTCGGGGGCAAAAGAACTGGGGCTTCAAAGAGGAGCATCTGAAGGGGGCGCAATTTATTGTACCTGGGTGCTTCGTGTGACCACTCTTTGATGACAGAGCAGAGATCTCTCTCTGCTGGATTACAACCAAAGAGAGTTAGGTGAAGGTCACTTTTGATGACTTCACTTGACTTCAAACGATCATGAAAGGATGATTCTGGAGAAACTGTTCGCGTTGGTTCCCTGGTACCCCGGAAGGATTGTGGCCCTTGTGAATGCCTGGGCTCTCGAGGCACGTGACAGGACTGCGTTTTGCGGATTCGGGCTGGGCCAACCTGAGGATCCTGGCCAGAGCCTGATCGCCTGTTACTTGATTTATTTGACAAATGCTTGGAAGCAGCTGCCTTGCGAGACATGGAAGGTGGTTCAGCCTCGGAAGGAACAACTCTTCGCCTGGACCCCGTCGTCTTGCCATACATATTGTGGTAGGGACTTGGTTGGCGTGGCATCTGAACCTTTGGTTGTAGCCGTTCAGTATCCTTTCTTTGATACACGCTATTCAACATTTCAATATCAATCCAAGGGCACATTTTTTTCTTCATGGGATTCCACACTGGTTTCTCATACTTCAAGAAGCCTTGTAGATCAGCTAGAAACCCTTTCCAATCCTTGGCTGGGTGACGCATTGTTCTGGCACTTTTCCCGATGAAGAACTGGACACAAAATTCATTGAGTTCATCAAGACTGAGAAGCCTTTCGTCCATGTAATCCATAAGATCCGTCCCCAATCCAGCCTCTCGGATTCTATGCAACCCTATTCCATACGTGACCCACGGATTGAAAAGGTATACCTCCTTGGCCTGAGAAAAGAGTTTCAGCCAGGAGTGAGTCGTATGGCTTAATAGTTGACGCCAACTTGAGGATATTACAACAGCAATCACTCACCTCCTGCCAATAGTCACACAATACATCGCAATCGATATCAATATCAACCCTTTTGTTGTATGTCCGAACTACCTTTTCGTCATTTGTGCAAAGTCTGAAGACAATCTTGACTGGTAGGTCAGATAGAGTTTTCAAGCTATTGATGTAGTCTTTCATTACAGCAGAGCTTACTTCCCCCTCTTCGTTGGACGGGACACCTTGAGTACAAATTACAACTGAGACGAACTTTCCCTCCTTTCTCAGTCGTGATGCCTCTGGTTCTATCATCTTAACAACCTTGCGGATTTCGGATGATAAAGGGTTGACAAGTTTCTCGGGCCTTAGATCCTTGAGGAGTTTTTGTGTAGCACGTTCTCGCTCTTCTGCCCAAATGCTGGGGTCACCCCAGCAAACTCCGTATTGCTGGGCATCGTCCGTGGGTTTGTTGGTCATCCAAAACTGAGGAGAATACGAGATAGGTGATTTTGAGTTCAATATGTTAACTCGTGAGAGCGAATACGGCAGGGTAATCTTACATTGGTAGGGATCCAAGTCCTTGCAGCCATTTTAATATGAAAATCCAAGCACCGTAGCTGCTCACTCCATCGAGTCGTTTCGTCTCCCTTAGAAATCCTTTCCAAATTGTCATCGCAAATCATTGAGTAGCAATCCTTCATGGTCATATCAAGGCAGTTGTCCACAACCCAAATGCGAGATTCCATGGATTTATAAACCGAATGAATGACGCCATTTATGCCTGAAGGAAGGCCCATTTTTTTCAGATAGTGGTAAAGGTTCATTTCGCCTTCAGAGATCGCCACTGACTCGAACTTGGAACGCCGAGTTCTGTGTTCACGGCTGGTGGAGGTTGTGTTGGATCCTTGGCGTTTCATTGTACCTTTTTCGTGTTGCTGATGATTAAACGATAGCTTCATTGTGTTGGGATGTAGGCGGATGGTGAGGTGTGACTTGAAGGTTTGTCGAATGCGATTGTTCTTTTGCTCCCGATGCTTGCAAACTTTCAGTTTCAGACCATCAGTGGACGGTAATGAAATTTATGGTTCGAAGTGTAGTTGAATGTAATGGTTTCTTGACGAGAAAGAGCAAACGCGACACAGAAGTTAAAGATCACAAGGTGCACCACATCATATCCAAATGAAAATGCCAAAAAAGCTAAGTTTGATGCGAAGTCAGGCCGACTAAGTTGAATTCATCTGAGTCGTTTGATACCCGTGTGTGCACAGTATGCAGTCATTCAAGTGTCGGGGAGACATGTGACTACAAGTGTGGTGGGTTAAAGCCTAGTATTGATGCGAAGTCAGACCTGAGTCGAAATCTGAGTCTTTTTGATACCGTGTATGTGCAGTGTGCAGTCATTCGAATGTCGCCCGGAGACATGTGACTCTACTGGAGAGTGAGTGGGTTCACGTTTAAATATACAGTACAGGCCAAAATAGTACTTGGATAGGTAAGGTTGTTACTAAGAGTATACTAAGTAGAGTGAATAGAGAGGATAGGATATTGACAGATGGCCGAACAGAT
>JALLAY010000039.1:0-25971 GCA_036939635.1 Cyclotella baltica | reverse complement strand
TATGGATTTGATGGCATTTTTGGTGTGGTTTGGATTGGGGGGACGGAAGACATATCAAAGAGGTTTGTTTGATTGTTAGGAAATTGAATATGTTTTTTTGACAACTCGCTGACTCACCTCTTTCAAACTTATGGAAATTAGATCCATTTGGTGTGGGATACAGCACCACCACTTTACAGACCATTTTCCAATTCACAACATAATCTGAAATTAAATATTTTAGGAGCTATGCAATTCCTATCTTAGCATGGAAAAGTTAAAGAAATGACTCTACATTTATTTCCGCAACATTCTGTAAAGTTACTTTTTCACAGATCAATTTGAGAGGCTGATTGTTAAATAAATTTCCTAGATTGGAAACCACCATGGGTTCGTCCCAAACCAATAACAAAAAAGAGGAGAAATGACTTGAGTGGTGAAACTAAAATCTGCATGATGAAACTTCACTTCTTACATGTTCGTCTTTTGAAGAACCTGGCGGAGATGCGTCCAATGCTTTGTTGTCAGTTAAGAGATTAGTTGGTACGACCACATTATGTCCATTACGGCAGAGGGCTTGAGTCAGGAAGCTTGCCACATGCAGCAACGATGAGGAGTCTCACGTCTTTCTTGGAAAGGTCACTAAATCAAGAAAAAGAAACAACTCTTGATAACATGGGTGTTCTACAAAAACAGACATAATAATTCTCTCTTCCTTGAGTCTGAATCCTTCACCTTGGATCCTTCAATAAACTAATGCATAAGCATTGAACTTGACAAATAAAATGTAGTTAATCTTGATAATATTCTTGATACTTCTATTTCCACCCTTGCAAGGTTGTTTATTCTTCGTGTTCATCCTTCTAACCTTCATTGAAGTAACAGTCCTTTAAAACGAGACCATCAACTAGATTCTTAAGACTCCTCTGCCTTTTCTTCCCTTGAACCTCTCCTTCATTAAACCACTCTTCAATATCTTGGTGCAAGGCCTTCAATAAAAATAAATCACATCTTTGTACGAAAATCAGACTCCGAGTCCATCAATTAAATCTTGCGGAACAACTCGTAAATGAAACATATACCCCTTGTAGTACAAACCCAACCTTGTTGACTATCCATTCCCCATCAAATTGAATTAAATTTCATGCCACAATACTCACACAAATCATCCTAAGAATCATAACTCACTTATCCACAAAATTTCAGTCCTGACGCCTTCCCTTCCCATTGTCATTTTCAGGGCGGAAATAGTTCTCACGTTCACGCTCTCTACGCTTGTGCCTTTCAAAAGACGAAGACCTGAGCACAATTCAAATGTCAGCAAAATTGGATCATAAAATATACTCATGACACAATCAAATAACAAAACTAACCTCTGAAACTCCTCTCCCCTCCTCCTGTCTCCACTCCCCCCACCATCCACAACCCTCCCCCTCATCTCATTCGGCGTCTTCCTCTTCTCCTGCGCATAAACAACCTCCAACTGCATCCCCTTCATCAAAAACTTATTCATCTCATCCCTCGCCTCCCTTGCCATTTCTGCCGTAGCATATTCAATAAACGCAAAGCCCTTGGGCTGCTGCGAATGAAAGTCTCGGGGGATGTAAACGTCGCGTACTTCGCCTATGCGGCCGAAGGCGAGTTGGAGATCTTGAGGTGTGACTTCGGGGGAGACGTTGCGGACTAGGAGGGAGACGCCGGGGGGACCGTCGTCGCGGCGTGTGGCTCGGCCTCCGGGACGGCGGTGCGGTTGGGGAGGGAAGTTGTCGAAGAAGGGGGTGTTGGGGTGGGATGGGGGGCCGTTGAAGAAGCCTGGGGGTGGGGGGCCGTGGTCGAAGCGTCCTGAGTAATAAATAATGTTAAGATTTTACGCGAACAATAGAATAAAAAAAGGTCAAAGTATGAGAATCAACTCACCTCCTCGAAAATGATCCGGAGGAGGTCCACCATAAGGCGGCCCATGCCTGTCCCCTCTAAAGTAAGGATCTCTGCTGTCCCGATGGTAGCGATCGCGGTCACGATCACGGTCTCTCTGCAAAAAATACACAAGATGTGAACAAAAGATATCAATGAGTAAAAATAAATTGTACTCAAATCTCAATTCAGATAAATAATACACAAAACAAACAAACGCACCCTCCTCTCCCTACTCCTCGAACGGCTCCTGCTCCTAGTCCTGCTCCTCCTATCCCTCCTCCTCTCATAACTCCTCGACCTACTCCTCGTCCTGCTTCTACTACGACTGCGTCTCCTCCTACTAGATCTCCCCCCGGACCGAGAAGAACGCCGTTCACGAGATCCATCACGATCACGTGATCCCTCCCTAGATCGAGAGCGGGAGGAACGACGGTATTCGCGAGAGGTGGAGCGTGGGCGGTCGTTGTCTTTCGTTTGGGGTGGCATGTTGTTGGCGTCGGGGGGTTCGCCGTTTTGGGGTGGGGACATGGAGCGGTTGTAGGGGGATGATGGCATGGCAGTGTGGCGGTGGCTAGCTATCTAGGGTGTGTTGTCAGTTGTCGGGGGCGGCTCTGTTTAGCTTGGGTTCATGCCACAAACATGGTGCAGTTGTTTTTCTTTTGTGTTGTGTGTTGAAGCGAGAACGGCGAACATCTTGGCGATCTTGTCGAATGCGCGCAAAAGGAGAAAATTCATCTGTCGTATTTCGGTATCCAATGGATAAGATACGTTGATTTATTAAAGCCGGGCTGTTCTAAACTTCTTTTACTTCAACTGAACGGTTCCCAATCAACAGCCAAATTTATTGCCTCAACTCCCTTTTTCATCAACATCAAACATCAACTTATCCCGAGAAACCCAAAACCCAAACCTTTTTACCTACCCAAACTTCCATGACGATGACGACAGCCGAGAGACTTGAGACAACGCGGAAGTATTTACACCTTACACCCTCAAGTTACCCAAGGCACACTGGCCATATTCTGCATTAAAAAATATAACTGTTCGATTTCATCCTAGAATCTGAAGAATGTACCCTAATGATCCCGAGACCAGCTCAAGTTCGGAGCCGACATCCACCGGTGCCGACGATAGCACATCTACACCGAGAACGGCATTTGATTCCATGGTCTTGGGGGATGGTAGCTTTGAAGCTTTGATGAAGGAGAGATCCAAGGTGAGCCTACTCTTTTTATACGTCCATTTCAATCTTTCGGATGGGCATTCATTTTAGATCAATCCCTCTCACATCTTGTACTCACAACAGGAGCGAAAAGAAAAGGAAGAAAAATCCCTAGCCCAAATAAAAATCCAACTTCAAGCAGCCGAACGAGCTTTAACCACAGAAACACAACGCCGTGTTCAATCCACCCACTCCATCCAACTGCAATGTACGCAAAAAATCCAAGAGATGGAATCACACTTTGAACGCATCTTGGAAGAACGGAGCTTACGAATGGAAGAACGTTTGGCTACTGTGCAGCAAAAGATGGAAGAGTTAACTATGCGGTTTGAGGAAGAAAAAGATCGTGTTCCGAAAGAGATGGAGAGTCGAGGGAAGGAATTGATGGAGATGTTGGAGGGATTCAAGACAGAGTTGGCACAGGAGAGGACTGATCGATTGGGTAGAGAGGGGAGGATATTGAAGCAGATGGATGACCATGCAAAACATATTACTGAAGCTATTGAGAAGGAATCGGTTTTGAGGGAAGATACATCTAAAGAGTTGATGGCAAGGATAGCGGAGAATGAAAAGCATAGATCAAAGAGTGAGTATGAGTTGCAGTCTATGGTTCAGAGGGAGATGGCAGAGTTGAGGGAGATGATTGAAAAGGAGCAGAGGGAGAGGATGGGAGCTGATAGGCGTATTATTGACGCTTCGGCGCAGTACAGACAACGGTTAGAAGACACCTTAACAACACTGCTTCCTCATTAAACTAAAGCTGACTGCTGTCTTGTAAATGCAGTTAAAGCGTAAATAATTAATTTTTGATGGCTAAATTTATCTGTCTCTATCTACATTAAGTTGTGTTCAATACTTTCTAATTCAAAAATACTCTCTAATTCGCGAGCCATCTTTTCTCTCTGCTCTTCATTCAATACCTTCCCAGCTGCTTCGAAATATTATTTTAACTTGCCTATAGCTATAAATTGACTGTTATCTCAAGTTGTTGTCTTGTAAATCAAAATGCAGCTACAGCATAAGTTATTAATTTTTGATTGCTAAATTTATCTGTCTCTATCTACATTAAGTTCTGTTCAATACTTTCTAATTCAACGATCCACTCCGACTCACGAGCCATCTTTTCTCTCTGCTCTTCATTCAATACCTTGCCTGCTGCTTCGAAATCCTTTAACTTGCCTATAGCTTTAAGATTCTTCAACAGCTTCTTTCTTCTCCGTTTTGCTTCTCTCATTGCTCCTTCATCTTCAATTGTTGTTGACTTAGATTGTGGATGGATCAATTGCTCATCCGATGCAGTTTGTTCAACAAGTGCAATCAGTCTGTCCGCCTCTGGTATTGACTCATCTAACGTTGATCCTTTCACCAATGCAATTAGTCTTTCGGCCTCTAATAAATCATATTCATCTTCATAGACAGGATCTATGAAATCTTCCGCGTGTTGTTCATTGTCCAGGTCCACAGCTGCCTCGTCTACTTCAAATGTTACAAATGATCCATGATTCAAAGAATAATTCTCATCTTCATTGGTTGTAGTTGCTTCTTCAGCTAATTCGGTATCTTCGTAAACTCCAACCACAGGAAGTGAAGCAGCAGCATGTATTTGCAACTTGTCCAAACTTTCTTTCTTCTTAACACTAGTAGTCAACTGACCACAACCCGCATCAATATCTATACCCCGTCTCATTCTTGGAGTGGCACTAATGCCAAACTCATTTTCCAACACCTCAACAAACTTTGCTACATTAGCTCTACCTGATGGCCCACCACCATACCCACCGGTTGGATTAAGCGGGATTAAATTCACATGAGCCATGTCCGGTCGAATGTCATGCTTTCTGAGCAGTCTACCCAAAGACCTTGCTACCTCTTTTGAATCATTCTGTCCCTCAATCAATGCCCATTCAAACGTAACCCTCTGTTTCTTAGCCCGAATAAACTCTCGTATAGCAGACATCAATTCATCCAACCCACCATACCTCCTATTAGCAGGCAGTAACGCTGTCCTCTCCTCATCAGTAGCACAATGCAAAGACAATGCCAATCGAACATTTAAATCTTCACTCATTAATTTCCTAATATTCGGCACCACCCCCACAGTAGAAATTGTAATCCTCCTCGCACCAATACCCAAATCAGCATTCATCCTCCTAATTGCAGCTACAACATTCCTATAATTAGCAAGTGGTTCACCCATCCCCATCATAACTACATTCGACAATCTTTCTCCATCTGCCTTTAGTTCGTTGGCAAAAGTAGCAACTTGTTCGAATATTTCATCAGATGTCAACTGTCGTGCAAAACCCATTTGACCCGTGGCACAAAAGACACATCCCATGGCACACCCCGCCTGACTTGAGATACATGCGGTACGTCTTCCGTCTTCGTAGGGCATTAGTACTGATTCGATTAATTGTCCATCGTGGAGTTTATACGCTCTTTTCCTCGTGCCATCGTTGCTAACTTGTTCAATTTGTAAATGCAATGAGCCTACGGTCGTGCGTTCTTTTAGGATGGTGCGTAGTTTTAACGGCAGGTCGGTCATTTGATCAATGTCCTTGATGCCTTGGGAGAAGATCCAGTTGTGGATTTGTCGGGCGCGGAAGGCGGGGTAGGACCAGGATTGGAGGAGGGTTTGGAGTTCGGGGAGTGGGAGGGTTAGGAGGTTTATTTTGAAGGGTGGTTGTTGTGTTTGGGGTGTTTCAGAATTAAGTGAGGTCGTTGATGGATCGGTTGGTTGATATGTTGATGGTCTGCAGGTTGACAATAGGCGATATGTGACGAAATTTGTTTTCCATGATTTTGTTGCTACAGAGTGGGAAAACTGACATGGAACAATGAACGCAGGTGAGTTTCGTGGTCTTCTAGAAAACTGGTGTATTAACGCCTTAGTATGGCTGCCATTGATAGACAGGGCTCGTGATAGAAGCATTAAAAGAGACATGTTTATGAAGGCCATGATCAGACGGATGCAGCTTGGGTGCAGTTCTAGAGAGGCTGAACCAAAATAGACTTCTCTATTGTAAGAGAAAAGATAGTGGAGGACGAATAGAGTGTTGTGTTATGGTGTTTACTCTTCGAGCAAGCTCGGAGACACCCATAACCGTCGTCTGCCTCTACCTATCGCCCATCGCCATCAAACGTCGCTCGTTGGTGCAGCAAGGCGTCTACTACCTTTGTGATTTCAAATTAATTCAGCATTTAAGCCAAGGGTAAACTTTGACTGACAAAGGTTGATGCTGATGTCTAATTTGGCGGGAAAAGTGGGCCTTCACTTTGGCCCGCCAGTGAACCAAAGCGTTTTATGCAGACTCACTTGAACCACTCTCGACCAAAAGCCGCCAAGCGCCGTCTAAACGCATGGCCCCCGAGAACCCAAACTTCCATGTGTGGAGCGAGAGAGAGTTGTGAATCCAAGCGACCAATAATTCATCAACACACAGTGCGATAGACTGCTTGCTAGATAGTAATGCAATATGCCGACTCCCGGCGCGGTGAAGTTAATACCTCTGGCTCCTCCAGCCACAACATCAGCAACAGCAAAACGAAGCACATTTCCATTTCAGGAAAGTAGATTCAATTGGTCTTCCTGGCTCTCCCCAAAGTTTGCACGTCCAAACCATCCGAATCGAAGACACACTGAAATAGATGCAGATTCTCCCACTGAGCAGAGGCCAAGAAGAGCCAGCTTTGATGAGCCGCACAGCACATCGTCTCTAGATGACCCGATGCTAATTATACCCTCCCACAGTGCAGATCAAGCATTTGATAATACCTCACGTAAAAACGATGTGAAAGCCTCAAGTGCCAGAGAGAATTACTCGCCCAACTCCCAGTCTTCACTGCTCACAGCATTCTTACTCTGTCTAAACGATCTCCTCCCAGAATACTGCAACCACCTCAACAAAGCAGCTGACATGAGCTCATCCAACGGTGCAGCAAAAGCCATCAAGGTCCTCGAACGTGGATCGATAAAACTATCACAATCCAGTCCACGCCGAAGGGGAGCCCCTCAATCCCGGACTCTAACCTATTCTCACAGCGAAGCACCTCAGGCACGCAGTCCTACTTTCTCTCCTTATCAATTCATGAAACAATTGTCCGCTGGGAGTCCTGGGAGGGAACACCGTGATCAGGGATATGGACAGTTACAGCATTTTCTATCCCCATCACCGCCACGTAGAATACGTCATAGTCTTGGTGACACACCGCGATCTGCACCCTCATCACCTTCCAGATTGAATAAAACCACAGCCAATGAATGGGAGAGATTCGTATCTCCGTTTAAAATGCTAGCGGCAGCAGAGGTTTTGTATGGGCGGATGGAGCATGTGGTTGATCCATCCTCTGAACGTGAATTTGATGCTAAACAACCGAATGCAAAGTCTAAATCGAATGATGGTGATGTTCATTCTCATACGCATAATGCATTTCATTTGCCATTCCTAGATTGCATACGAGATGCGTGTGAAGAAAAATCCGGTCCAATTGCAACCGACGGGAGCAAAGAAGTTAAAAAATCTCCTCTAGTCACATTTGACATGACACGGAACGAATCACCATCCAAAACTACCCATGGAACTTTCGATTCTCAAAGAGGTTCTAAAAGACTCATTGCAATCTACCACCAAGTCCGTGATGATTTAATAATTGTCGGTGAATATCTCTGTGATCCTATATTGGGTAGTCATGCTGTGGGGAATCGACCGCAGAGTGTGGAAGGGACATGCTTGCCCCAACTTCCGTATCAGGATGATGAGAATGTTGGTATTTTGAAACCACTTAAAAATGCCGAGGAGACGGATTTGAAGGGCGATGATGATGTGGATGCACGGCGGATAGCTGCGCTTTCACTTAGAGATATTTTGACTAGTCTTGTTTCTTTTATAGAGGCGCGGTGTACGCTGATACGGGTTCATGCTGAAGTGTGTTTTTGGGATTCGTCCTTGGGGCTTTCCAGTAGTAGTAGTTGGATGGATATAGCAGACAAGTGTGACATAGCTGCGGTCGCGAGTGAATTAATGGTTAGAGTTGGCAAAGAAGCTAAAGCAATGAAGTTGGCTTTGTTGATTGTCAACTATATTGAAAGCTATGAGTAAGTGTGTTCATTTTCGTGTTTGATTTTGGTTCATCATATGAAACATTACCTCACGATGTAATTAAATTGCTGTTGTTAGCTTTTTCCAATGTTCAATAAGCATAAGAAAGCTATTCGTACTGCTTGGCCCTACTCCAACAGATGACAGTGACTTTCTTCCAATAATGTGGATTAGGACTGTTTTTGCCAGGATCCTTTCATTGGTTCGAATAATGTTTTCTGAAACATCATTGCTTGGAGTCATGCCACAACCGAAATTGTCACGCACCTTGTCATCGAATAGAAAGGCTTCACATAAGCGAGAAGAAACGATGCCTTCCTCTTCTGAGATGTTAAACTTTGAATCAACTTCGTCTGAACTCATCACCTCTCATGGATCAGATCCACCTCTGGCAGTTATAATAGCTCGCAAAACAAATGATTCGTGGTTGCCTGTGTATATCAAAAATTCAGCTATTGACAACAATGAGCATTGTTCAAAATCTGTCTGGCCATTTACTTTGTGGAATCTAATTGAAAAAAGCCTGGATGATCATTCGAAAAAAGTCAACTCAAGCATTTGTATTTATTACATTGATTCCAGTGATCCAGACGCTTATGATGATAGTATGATTGCACCTGTTGTGGACAGTAAGAAGGAAAATCCTTTCACTAGAAAGAACAAATTGTCAAATAAGCAAATCCAATCAACTTGTCGTGTTGCTACCATCACAAACACAGTTTTGTTGGCTGTCATTCGAGGCCTTGATTCGGGCAAAAAACGGACAATACCAGACGATGACATATCTTCATTCATGGATTCTTCATTGCCACAGCTTGTACCTGGAAATGTATTTGGTGTCGATGTCATTTTAAGAGCCAAAACCACAATGACATCAAATAGGAAAGAATTGCTTGGTATGGCTCCATCAAAGAATCATTCACTATGGGATGGTTTGGAATTGTCTGAGAGCAAGCACAAGCAAATGAAAATACTAAATGATTTAGGATTGCGGAATAACAGCCCTATTATTACACCGTTAAAAAGTCCATACATTAAGGATTTAAGACGGAGACGGAGAAAGACCAAAGCAACAATGAACCATGGTCATCTTGCATTGTTCTTGGGAAATGATTTGAGTCAAATAATGTAGTGATGTTTGAGATTGATGGATATAGATTGCAATAAATAAGTTAACATTAACCAATCAAAAGAATCAAGGCTCAAGTTGGACAATCTGTCAAGATAATTCCTATAATATAACTGAAATGATTGAAGTGCATTCCGTGGGCCCTATGCGGGCGAGCGACATCTACTATTCAAAAAGAAACTGAAATCGCACCTGCGGAGTAAACCGTTGACAATGCTGTACTTCTTAGGACCACCGACCCTTTTATTTACTTCACCACCTTCTTCCATCACACCCCAACGTTATCCTTTGACCTTCTCCTCCCATCACCGGAAACATCTCAGTGATGACTCTTTGTCCCCGTACCTTCTGCTTGCATTCGACCTCAAATATCTTCTTTGCCTTTTCTAATAGCCGCAACAGCACTCTTTTTTCACTTCTATCCCATTTGATTGCATCTGCCTCTCTGAATTCAGCTAGGGAATGGTGTCTCTGTGTGAGTATTTCAAGCTTATTCAGCTTATACCACCTGAGTTTTTCATCCAGTAACTGCAATGCTCTCGTCATTGCTGCATTTTTTGTTCGATGCAAGCACCAATTATGGCAGTCCCAGATTGGTTCACACTAGCCATCTCAGATTAATGTTACTATCTGCACTGTACAACCAGTCGGATCCCGGGCAGACAGCCAACCTATAGCCATGTTTTCAAACCCAATGCGCTGCTGACTCTGTCGTGTCATTTGGAGGGTTTGCGACATTGGTAGGGCAGTGGTTTCTTTATTTTTATGGATCCTTTTCAGTATTGATATCTTGATCGAGTATACTGCTGAGTGTATCTTGAGTCTTGCAGCTGTAACTGTCATTTCTCTCAGGCACTTTCTTCTCACTGCCCTCATCTGTGCATTGGAGCAAGTGGAAAAATGTCTCATCTGGTTCACCACAACATGGACACAGGTCAGTCTCTGTACCATGATGCTTCCAATTATGGCTGACTGGAAGCCATCGAAATAGCAACTTCAAGGTTCATGCCCGTTGGCTCCATTTTTTGTATAGTACGGACTACTCCCATTGTGATCTAATCTCCTTTTTCTTTCATGGCTAGTGAAATCCTGAGTCACTGCACTGTATATTTCCTAAGGGAGCCTTGAAAAAAGGAGTCTTGGATCATTTTGTCTGGTCGAGATGTTACCCAGCAGCTGCTGATCCTCTTCATGCACTGAGAGCCTAGCAGTGCCGTGCTGAATGGCAGTGGAATCTCATCTGAGAGAGCTTTCTCTCCTGCGCTTTTGTTGCACTCCACTTTTCCTTTTCAATTGGTGTCATCTCTGACCAACTCTTTTGGTGTTCTGCATGGCCCTGTACGTGCACAAACTTGAATTGTACTGCTGACTCTTCCAGAATTTGTTTTATCTCAAGTACTATATCCATATCTGCTTGCATTAGCTGGCCAGGGCTTGTAATCTCTGCGGTGATCACAACAATTGCTGATATTTGCAGTCACAGTAGCACCGGATTTCTTTTACCGTCTGGAATCACTCCAATATGTCTTTGAATGCCTTGTATAGGACCATCAGCTCCTCTCCATATGAATAACTTCCTGGGTACACTTCTAACATAATCTGAGCCCTATATACTATGGAACCAGTCACCAGGACTCTCCATGCCGCTGCGCCCTTTGCTTGTTCAACAAATACCGCTGCGTTACTAACTAGGTCAATTTTTCCATCAATGAATTCGTTCCTAAGTGACACGTGACTTCTACTGCTGCCTGGTCTTTCTTCTGCGTACAACACTGCATCAAGTAACAGACATCTTGTTGCACTTACGGATGTTGGGACACTCAATCGCGTGATTGAGAACCTTTGTGTGATTCCATTGCTTGAACACTGAATTACAGTGACCACACTTCCAGATTTTGGGCCCATCATCACTGCAAGAACTCACCACCTTGCCTTTGTCACACGCAGATGCAAGAGTGCGGCCAATGAATTCATCCACAGATAAGGAGTCATCTTTCCCTGCCAAGTTACTAGTTTCTCCAGCTGCAGAAGCAGCTACTGCGTTGTTTGTGTTGCTGTCTGAAGAAGAAGCAATGAGTAGCGTTGAAAAAGTAAAAATGAAGCACAAATGAGGACAATTTGAGCAGTAAAAATAAAGTTGTTAACCCGAACACTGACACTTCCCTTGAACTTCCTGATAACCGGTGGCATTGATGAGAACGCTGGCACCACCAAATAATTGGCAAACAATTGGGTGGTAAACTTGTAAATTGGATGGAAGAGGAGTGGTAGAGTGGGTCATATTTGGAGAGGTGGGTTAATTGGGTTGATGGTTTGGCGGCTGTTGAGCTTTGTTGAATGGTTTATTAATGGGTGCATTGGATATGAGAAGAAAAAATGATGGATTCAATGAGACACAAGGCATTGACCATAAATTCAACAGGATTCAACATATGAAGTTGAAGCAAAATTTTGAAGCAGTTGATGTATAAGGCTACTCTTGGTGATTTTGAGCTCAATGTAAGAGTGGAGTGTAAGTTACTGAATCTAAAATAAGATGTGACATCTAAAGTGACTTCAGATTTCTTTTCACTTTACTGTCATTTGTGCGGTAACACAGCAGTACACTTCGTCCAAATGCTATTACTGACAGTAATATGCAACGTAGGTCTGCTTGCAAAATAAGACACATAAACATGGTCCTGTACAAGTACTTGATCACTAGGGACAATTTCTTGCAGTTATCTGTGTCGGGGTTCTTAACTCATTTTCCAGTTAAATTATGACATGCTCGTTTGGATAGCATTTTTGTGCTATAATCCAGTGGAACAAATCTAAAGTCCTGTCATCCAACTTTGCTGTGTCATCTCTGGTCTTGAAAAACTGATCAACAACTTGGGTGTTGGTTGTTCCAGACATGTCATCAATAAAAACATACTTGAGAACCTCTTTGATATCCCTAGCCTTTTCAAATTAATTAGTGCTGTATTGACACTAATTGGTTACATATTATGTGTTGGTATGTTTTGGCCTCTTTTGCAACCTTTTTGGGTTTTATCTCTAACACAGAGTTCTCAGATTTGGATTTATCCGCTATAAGTTGATTAAATAAATGCCAATCTATTAATTATTAGAGCCCTATATACCACAACAACCTTATTTATTGGTATTAAATTACGAATTTGTTATTTCTCGAATGTTGTTTGTCAATAAATATCTCAAGGTGATTTACTAAAGATACTGATATCAACAAATTTTCAGAGTATGTTCATTGACCGTCTTCATAGCATTTGACTAAATCAAGTGACTATTTGTTTTTCAAAGTCTGTATCTATGACAGCCTTCGCATGAATTGACCAAATTGATTGATAATTTGCACAACCACAGACTATTGTGATTCTGGCGGCAACAATTTTGGATGATGAATCTGTTCTGTACATGGTAAATCAGTACAACCCAATTAGTGCCATATCCCTGCGAACGTGACCCTCTACGTTTTTGTATAGATTAGACTCCAACCTATACAAAAATGTATAGGTTGATTTGGCTTATACAATTTGTAAAATGAATAAGCGTTTATTTTAAAATTAGAGAATTAATGCGATAACCACTGAGCATGAGTATCTTAATTGTCAATCCCACTATTTATGACGATTCTTGTTGTCTCACATAAAGGAACATTTACAATTCGGTTCTGAGCCATTTTTTAAAACAGAGACTGATCACGGCAACAGTCGCAGGGATATCGGCACTAATTGAATCTAGCACTATAGTGCGTGTGCAATTAGTGCTGATATGGCACTAACTGAAAGTCTAGGGATATATATCTCCATATCCCTAGACATTTTAAATTAGTGTCGATGCAGCACTAATTCCGTAGGATTGGCACAGCCACTGTACAAATTTAAATTAATGTGGTATCCGCACCAAGTGGCTACATACGTGCTAGTATGCGTTGGTCTCTTTCATGCCTAGTTTGCAGAAGACCATTCCATACCTAGATAATCATATATCTTTGCTTCTGGTCGTTAGTAGGCTGACCTTGCCTTACTTCTCCTCAAGCATTCCAATGGTGCCCGATACAACTGCGGAGTTTCTGTGGGAAATCTTTAGTAAGGTCAATCACATACCACACAACTGTGCCCTGCTTGCCATTGATCATTTTGTTGGCTATATACCGGTCATATGGGTTGATTTCAAACCCCTAACTCTTGAGGTATCCAGACAAGTTCTTTCAGAACAGTAGCACTGCTTAGGCTTTGAGAGTGCCATAGAGGTCCACATTGAGTTTCGAGTAAAAAGAGCCTGCCTGCTATATTGACCAGAAGCTCTGGCATCCTGCCTTCGAGCACAACATGCACATCTTCCTTATCTTGGTTTTGTTTGGGAAAATGTCCTTTGTATGTCAACATTTGCTACATCTCTTTTTCTCAAGGACATCTAAGATGCATGTCATGACAAGCCCTACAAGACTTACTGTTGGTGACGAATCTTTGTTCTTCAGTGTAAACAGTCACTGGGACCTGCCATCAGAACGACCTTGTCCTTTAACTTCTGTACTCATCCTTGGCAAGTTCAGACAAATGCTTTGGCTGGAACACCTCCATTTAAGGTCTTCAATGAGTCCATTTTCCAGTTCATTTGTCTACAAAAATTGTATAATTGCTCCAACTGAAGTGCCCAATGATTTTTTCGGATTGAGATTGTACTTGGTAGTGCAATTTGATCCTCTTCCAAGACGGTGATTCCTTTCGGTTTTTACTAAAGAATATTATATTATTGTGAGTATTACCTATTTTTGTCTACACTGTACCCCCATTAACTGGAAAACCACTCCATTGATGTCTATACGTGTTCATTGAGAACTATTGAGAATATTTTACCATTTCGAAACAAAACGAAACATTAGACCCAACTCGAAAGAGATCAGGAAAGTTACTATAAAAAAGATAGCAACCCAAGAAATCCCTTCCTTTTGCTTCTTGAACATAGCAAAGTCTTCAACACATCGACATTTCATTAAATAATAATCATGCAATGTCTTGAGGTTCTTTCTCTTGATGTCAAATCTATGAGTTGCACCAGCAAGAGCAAGGCGATACTCTCGAGCAAAATGTAACCTCGATTGATATACACTGATTCTTGAGTTTTTGTTCCATCCTCCACGAAACAATGCTCGCAGAGAGGTAAGTATGTTCACCATCAGGTTGAGAGATTCTGCAACAAGTTCACCTGGGTTGATATCAGTGCTGTATGTGACATCCAATGATTGCTTGACTCTTTGCCTCCCAGCATAGTCAGACTTGTGCAAGCGGATGTTCATGCCAACGTCCTATTTGAATGAATAAGGTAAAAGAGTTCAGTTAAATATAGGTAATACAAAACTAGTTCAGTGAGTTCAGTTCTTACTTTGTACCAGCCACTAAACCTCCAATTTTCATCCAGAGAAAATGACGGGAGGAATGATAAGTCATGGGAATTTGTGACTCTGGCAAGTAAAAGCCTTCCAGACTTCTCTAGATGCTTAAAACTACTTTGAAAGTTTTGACACCCTGCACGTGAAGAGGCAAAGGAGAACACACGGATAGCAGAGGCTGTAATGAAGGCAGAATTTGCAGCGAGGTAGTAGCCAAGTACAGTGGCGATTCCTCCAGCCATCCCGTGGCCCGCTACACTCACATGGTAATTACCATTAGGATCAAGCTCATACCCAATCTTCTCTACCTTGTCAATAATTTCATCAACAGTTGACTTCTTTGTATCTCGCCTCACCCTCAAAATGTCTGCAGTGTCGGTTCTAAGCTTTATGAATTCGGAGTTCCCGGAATAATCTTCATGAGATATCGGGTTTGGATACTCAGTCATGCCACTGTTAACAATGACGTTGAAAATGCTCTCTTGAGCACGGAACAAAACAGTGACTGTCTTGGTTTTCCTATCAACACAGATGCAGTAGATTATATCAGAGGGATGGCGATCCGAGAACCATACAACCTCGATATCAGTGGTAAGTAGCTTCTTCATCACCGACCCATCCTCAAAATAGTCACTTGAGTCCTCGGGAATCTTGTCAACAACGGTTTCCTCTCTAACACGAACTTCACTGGGCGGTTTATCTTGATGAAGTGAAGCTGAGGTTTGAAAGGAACCGTCGCTTAGCTCCAAGGATTTCCGTCTCGTTGCCAAGTTCTTGCCAGCGTTAACAGAGGAAATGGAGCCGAACGATGCTCTTTCTGCCATCAACATCTCGCGTTTTTCACACTCTTCACGAAGCTTCTTAATTAGTTCTTCGGTAACAGAATCCAACTGCTTGTTCTTCGATTCTTCGACCCATGTCTTGAATTCAGCTAGCAGGCTGTGATTGGATCAAAGGTGTAAGTATAATGTTAGTTGCGGGTTCTCTATTATCTATTAGGCGAAGAGAGATTTTTATCAATAAGTGATTCCATAATGAATGATTTAACTCACCTGGCATCGCACTGCATGTAAATGCTCGCTTGGCTGACTGAGGGCGAAAGATCACTGGATGCTTCGACCATTTCATATTCATCCAGAACAGTTCTAACAACGAATTCTGAAGTCTTGGTGTTGTCAAGATATCCCTTCCTTTCCTCTCGTTCTAGTTCATCAAGGAGGCCACGTCTCTTCATCTCCTTGAGCCTAGAAATTCGTTGGTGGCTGTTGACATCTACGTCGACAAACTTGACACTTGCGTGGCCTAAGATGCTCATTTCTCTCAGCTTGCCGTATAGGTTGACCAGCTTTGTCATGGCTAGATATTCCATAGCTTCTGCCAATATGTCACCACAGTTCGCCTTGGGTTCAGGTCCATCCAGATTACTACAATCAAAATTGCTCACAGATAGAACAGAGCTCCTTCTCAGCTGGGACATTGCAGGACTTGGCGGGGTACGCGGGCGCGCATCAACAGAAGAATTACGTCTTACAGAGCCTTGAGAGAAGACCTGCTGCTGCTGCTGCTGCTGCTGCTGCTGCAGTTCTCCTTCACACATGAGATCGGTAAGAGAAGAATTGGCACGATTGAGGGGTTGGATAGAGGTACCTTAAGGGATACATTGCGGTCAAGGCTTGGAGGACTTGTCGCTATGCCACCCAACATTTCTAACCCAAACAATTTCGTCTCTGAATCTGACTGAACCTCTTTTGACGAAGAGAGTGACATATTACTGCTGGCATGAATATTCAAACTGCTATCAACTACCACTTTGGAACTCTTTCTCTTGGGCTGATAAAACTTGAACTTCAAGTTGGGCATCATGGCATTTGACCTTGGTAATGTCTCAGACGAAACACAGGCATTTATAGCCCTATCACTACTCTCACTTACAAAGTTGTTCACATAAAATGAAGCATTGCCATGAATGTCTTGAATCTTGCCACCTTCGCCTTCGTCTTCGTTTTCAGGTTTGGTACTCTCTTGCGGCTTCGATGACTCATTGATAAGACTAGCCATTGCTTTCGTAAGTAATTCCACTTTTTCCTTGTTCTGACCGCCATCAGCATCTGAACTGTCGCAATTAAGCGAGTCAGAGAGTCTTGCCTTTAACATAGTCACCTTACTTTCATTCTCCGCACCGTGATCTCCATTAGCCAAGGCTTGAATGAGGGATCTGACAAGTACATCCAGCCCGTTGTCTACAGATTTTGATAGGGGGTGCTTCTTCTTGTTCTGTGACATATTGTGTGGTTGACTCTTTAGTAACTTGCGTCCAATATCAGAGGCCGTAGCAGGGGCAGTTGGATTTGACGAGAAGAGATCAAATTCATGGTTCATTCTTGCTGATTTGCTCAAGAATAAGGGCCGGCTATCCTCTCCAATCACGTTAGGCCTCTCCATTTGCATCTCCTTCACGTATTTTTCAAAGCTCTTACGGGACATGAGGCCATTCTGAGCGAACCATGAAACATCAATTGAAGTACAACTTGAAACAAGAGATGATCTTCGAACTGTCCCAACTTCTCTGTCAGAGAATCCTGGTAGGTCGGCATCATCAGCTACGTCTTTGAATGAAACAGATGACTTGCATTGACTAGGCAAGTCTTTTTGATGGCCCAAGTTGGCTTGATACCCATCATGGACTTGTTCTGCGTTTGGGTCTTGGAGTTGAGTATTGAGCACATCAGCACCAGATTTAGAGACCTGTGCACTTGCTGCATCATTCAAGCTCATAGTATCCAACGCCGATACATCGTCAGGAACATCGATGTTAGGCACGTCAACCGATTGGCCTATCAGATTGCCTTCCATGGCGGATCCAGGTGATAAAGGGCATTCGAGCATCGGATTCGAGCTACGCACGTATACAACAGTCTGGCGAGACTTGTTGGCAACAAGTTGATGGGATCGGAATTTGTAGAGAAATATTATGGCTGTTTGGATTGTGTTCAGTGCAATGGACAAAGGACCAACAACTTACTCGCGGAGAGTATTGTGTGTTGTCGCTTCTTAAATATCTAACTTAGGTAAAAGATCTCTGAATCCTTCGCAAACTGGAATGATTTTTTGTGAACTTCTTTATAAACACTAGAACTGGAAGATATATCACACCACGCCAACGCCCTTCGCCTGTGTGGAACAATGTTGAACCACCTCACAAGTAGCTTACTTGCTTGAACAGCCTAACAACCTTTTTTCATCGATGAAACACGAACGTGGTCCGAAATACATGAAAATTTCATCCTTCTTACTGGTTGCCTAACCCTACGTGAAGAAGTTTCTCTACTCGTGGTAAGAATTCGCATTTGAGACTGATTAGGAATTAGTATTGATACAGAAAGACTTCAACATAAGAAGTTAACGTTTTTTTCTGTTCGCATGAAGAACGGTTCCTCTCAACGCACAGCCAATAAATCAATGGAAGAATGGTGGCTCACATGGACAAGGGACCTTATACCATCATACTCGCACAGAGTGTGGTCGCTTCTTAAATAGGAATCCTTCGCGAACAAGAACGATCTTTTGTGAACTTCTTCTTATGAACACAAGAAGTTGCTATAGTTGGACGAATTTCACACCACGCCAACGCCCTTCGCTGTGCCGTCGAATAACAGGCTTAACAACTCATCATTGAGTCATTGAGTCATTGAGTCGTTGTGATGTGGTTTAGTACCACCATACACTTCTGAACTGACGTGTGCGATGCGGTCCGAAACATGTCCGAAATCAAGAAAAATTTCGTTCATACTAATTCCCACATAACAAGCAGTTTCTCTCAACGGTTGCGGATGTGGCGCTCTAGGGCGCCCTGTGGACATAAAATGCCCAATTGTGGGTTCCACAATCCTTAAGAGGCCGATCCAACGAGATGGCCTAATCACTAAAATGGCGACAACGACCCAACGCTCTTAACCCACGGGTGTCCCCTCAAGATCAGTGTTTAAATTTTTTAAAAAATCGTTCATTTTCGTTTTTCCCCACGAGTCACGAGAATGATCGATTCTCGCCTTCCGCCTCTTCCCTCTCGCTCGACCTCACTTGCTTGCTCCGTCCTCTTCTCCTCTCACCTCTCACCGCTCTCTATCTCCCCTCCCCACCCCCTCGCTTGGTTCTCACTAAGTGTTACGAATTGACCGCGAACGAATCCCATGAGCTTTGGGGCTCATGGGATTCGTTCGCGGTCGATTCGTCCAGGGATTGGATCCGACGAAAGGGGCGGGCGGTTCAGTTGCAATTGTTAAACGAATCGACAACAATCAATCCCATGAGCTTTGGAGCACATGGAATTGAATGTGGTCGATTCATTTGACCCATGGGGCCCCTGGCAAACGATTTGAAACCGACGGGCCGTTCGTATTGCCGGACGAGGGTTAGAAACAGTCCGCCGTTCCGATTTCGATTGAAACAGACGGCGAACGTCCGACGTTGCTTCAATTGAAATTCAATTGAAAGGGCTCGGCAAGCAGTTCGTATGAAACTAATCGTTAGGGCCATGGGCGTTTTTTGTTTGATTTGAAACAATCCAAATCAAAATCGTGAGAACAAGCAGACGAAAAAGCAGACACGCAATCCTCCAAACAACAATCAACCAGCAATCAACGAAACAGGGTTTCAATTGAATCCCAGCTGCATTTCGCATGCCGTTTCGTCGACAATCGATGATTGAAATCGATTTGGATTCGATAATCGATGATCGATTCGTCATCGTCGACCACCAACGCGGCGTGGGGTAACGGTCGCTACGCTGAGTCTATCTACTGTAATACGATCTTTAATAGGTTAATCTAGACTAAAAACGAACGAACGACCGGTCGTTCGGTTTTTAAAATTGAACGGGCGCTGAGCACTGACCGTGGGCGCCCACCATGGGAAAAGTGCTTTGCTAACCCGAGAACGAGTTTGTAAGCAGCAATAAATGCATTTGAGGCAGAACAATTGTACAATTGAAGACATCCGACCTGACTATCGGAGGCAGGAATCAAGAATTCCTTCCATGGCCCGACCGACTTCCCACTCTGATCAAGGGGATATAGATGAGTCTTCTTCTGCAAACAAAGATCCATCAAACTCGAAATCAAATAATCCTTATCAGGAGAATCCATCATGGCTACCACCTTCCTGACAGAGGGAATCAGTGGCTTGGGAACGTTGGCATTGGTGGCCAATCCTGCGGGAGGGTGGGGATCGAATGCAGGCAGCAAAGGGCCCTTGTTCAACTGAAACAGCACACACAACATAACAATATTAGCGAATAAGGCGCATTCAGTTAAATATACAACAGTAATAGTACGTACTGCGGCTTGGTTGGCAGTCGAGATGGGGGAGATGTTCATGGTTTGATGGCTCGACGAGTTGTATGATTTGTTGCTTTGTTGCACGTCTTGTGGTGCAAGATTTGTGATGGCTTTTGTAAGATGTTCAGATACTCAATGAGCAGTTTGGGGACCTCTTTGGGGCACAAAATTGATTGGTCTCCCACCAAAAAATATGGCGTGCACCAAAAAATATTGAGCCCGCCAAAATCAATACTAATTCCTACGCAAAATGTGATTTTTGAGCAAACATGTTATGTTTTTGCTTCAATGCGTTTTCAGTGAAAACGCAAACATGTTGTTGCTGTGTTAACACAAAAGACGACAAAACAGGCTGAGATTCTGTAAAAAAGAAAATTATCAAAACTTCAACTTGGGCTGTTATTACTCCGCGTTTTCTTTTTGTTCCCTGAACAAACACAGCGAAAACACGTTTTAAAAACGCTCAAACAAGTGTTATCACCACTTTAATTCTGTTGCAGGGATCAACAGTTTGTACCATAGTCTACAAGATCTAAAATGAGTTATTGGATGAGAACCTTTTTGACACATTAAGGTGATTGGAACACAGAGCCTGTTCTTTACTGTGAGTTAAAGGGAGGTGCTAAACCATATTATGGCAGAGCTTATCTAGTTCCAAAAGTACACAAAAGCACACCGATTAAAAGAATTTGAGAGCATTGAAAGTGATGATATTGAATCTGTGCATCACATTAGGGAGAACATCAAAATCTATCAAGTGCCGCATTGTTTCCAAGAATTATAATACCTTTCTGCTGGTTGATTTTTGATCGTGAAAGTATTGTGTCAATCCGTTTGAAGATTTAATAGATAAGCCCTTTGATTTGCGAGTCATTTTCTAAGTCGCATTGTGACATGAGAAATCATTCACCGTGAATTGAATGTTATTGAAAGCAACGTATTTAGACATGCACTTTTTGATTGAATTATTTTAAACCGCATTGGGATAATAACCGCTAGACAGATTCCATGCCGTACAGCCTCATATGTGAAAAGCACTAAATGATCTTATTTTTGAAATCAAGCCCAACAAGTTATCTTTTCACGGGGAATAAAGATCGATTCCACAAGCGTCACAAAGAATAAAAAAGAATAAATAGATCACCAATTTTCTGATAAAGAACGGTTTTATGATAGCTTAGGGCCCCATGTTATTTTGATAGGTGTAACTATTTTGGGTGAATTTCAAAGAGTAGAAAGGTAGATGACAAAAAAACTGGTATACTACCTGCAGCAAAGTATGAAGGCTTGCCTGAATTGATGAGCCAGCAAATAAGAAAACACACATCATTCTTGCAACTTTCACACGTCAATCAGTTTAATCTGTTTTGGAAACCTCCAAGTGTTAGGAGAGCAATGAAAGCTTACGGCTACTGAACTGGTGCATCATACTAAGCAGAGCACCAGAAGCTATCAAGTTACCACATCAACTCGAACAAAAGGCTTGATAACAAAAAGAGGAAATCTAGCTACTGCCCGCAGAAAAGTATTTAAGCCCTACCTGAATTGTCCACCTCACAAGTATGAAAACAAACATCAATTTTGATAATAATAACACATACCATTCTATTAACATTTGGAAAGTCAATTGATCTGTGTTTGATTGGTGTTGCTCGGCTACAGCAACAGCAGGAGTGTGTCTAAAAATATATGGAAATGCTGATCTGTTTGAACTGTTATGGAAACCATAGTGTTTGGTGAGAAGTGACAACTTACGACAATGGAAAACCAGTGCGTCATTTTGATAAACGCACTCGAAACTCTCAAGTTACCAAATTGATTGCAAGAATATGCTGATGAAACTGGCGTATGCCCTATCTGGATGGATCACCTGGGAAGCAAGAAAATCCACATCATTCTTTTAATAAAGCAAAAAAACATCAGACTGATATCCAATATCTAGCTTTAAAACTCACAAAATCACACCAACACAACAACAAAACACGAACAAAGGACAACATTTTTGTTTGAAAAATGAATCAAATGTGATTTCTTAGAATCAAATATTTTTGATGGAGCAGAAGTCTTCTCTACATGAAGACTCACCTATTTCTTAAAAAGTGAGGATTAGAAATATTTAAATAAATAAGTTAAAGTAAACAGAAAACTTATATTATGAAAACATATAATGCGATTACAACTACATATGCGATTTTTTGTAATTGTGATCACTGCTTGATTGCAGCAGCAACATGAACCAGGCGAATGGAGAGGTGTGGAGCCAATTTGTGTGTATTCACACATCTCTCTTTTCTAACCGGACCCTCTTCAGAAAGTATCTCCACAATACACATCTGCACTTGCAGAACCAAAAACAATGTTTGATCTACTTGTCTTTATCGGCTCTTTAATAGTCATCATTTTGAAAAGCAAAATCAAGTAAAAGCTGCAAGTAAAAATGGTAAATTGAATAGAACTGGTAAGATGACACACATCAGTGACTTTACAACAATGAGAGCTAATGTCATCTTGACAAGATGCATCTTGACATTGTGTGCGGTTACTGCATGGTTTTAGGGATATAGATCTGTGTTAACTCTGACAAATGTTTGAGCTCAATATATTACTTTGGTCTGCCGATTTACTGTTGTTCTGTCCCGAAACACTTTCATTCTGACTTTGATAAGAAATTGATGAGTGTCTAAAACCTAAAATGGATGTATGAAAACCACAGCTACATCAAAGCAGCACCTGCTATATCTTTTTAAAAAGGCTAGTGGAATGTACTATTGGCAAAAGCAAGTGAGGCATGAGTTTTGATGTGATACAATCAGACATGCAGCACATTTGCAAAATCAAGTTTCCGAACCAAACACTGGACTATCAAATTAGAACTGAAGTTTTTAATTGCAATGCATTCAGTTCTTGCTACTTTACAATAATAACAGTAGTATCCGTCTATTCTTTCTAAAATCATAATTTCACAGACATAAAGATGCCATCTTCTAAAATGTAATAACACACCACTATAAGATGTGTGTAGAGACCTCAGTTTAAACAGAGAAAATAGTACACATCAATTGAGATGTGTATCATATAGGGCAACAGTTGCAGAACACCTCATAAAAAGGGGTCATCGCCATCCATCAATGGGTGAAGAAAACGGAGCTTGTCATACTCGCCCAATCGGTACTGCCCCTTCATTTTCTTGCCATAATTTACATCCAACATGATATGCTTATAAAGCTTGTCCTTCTCGGCCGAACCAAACATTATTGCATCACCGCACCTGAGAGCTGTTTGAATACAGCCATAAGGATACTTTGAGAGATTGAGGTAACTAGAAGCCTTTTCTGGCTTGCTTCGAAGATAATGTTCGTATCCATCTGGTCAATGGTAGCTTGGTGAGCAACCACAAAGTTGATTATTCCGTTGACTTTGGAGTTCACATTTGCCACATCAGCTTCATATTTATTCTTGAGGTTAGCCGCATCAGCTTTATTTGGCCTTCAGTTGATTGAATTCAAACCGGCCAACTGCATTAGCCCTCCTTGCAAAGTCAGTGATGTCTGACTTTTTGTTTGTGATGGCTCAGATGGTGTCTCAATGAGCTGTTGTTATCAATCTGGCTCTGAAGCCGTTGAATGATCCTCTCCTATAAGCAGATGAATGTTAGTTAGGAAGGAACATACCATTGATTAACACATAAGCAAAAGCCAACATGACCTTCTCATGGAGCTTGTGATACTCGGCTGACTTCAACAATCTGGCATCACCGCACCTGAGAGCGGTTTGGATGCATCCATAAAGATACCTTGAAAGTTCAAGGAAGCTAGAAGCATTATTGTTGCAAGCTTCAGTTTTCAAGTTTTGCTGCATCTCTTCAAGGGTGGCTTAGTAAGCAGAGGTGCCGTTAATGTTTCCATCCACTTTGGCTTTGATGTGTGCCAAATCTGATTCATACTTCGCCTTTAGTTGATCAGCTTCAGACTGGCCAATTGCCTGAGCCTTCCTTGCGAAGTCAGCGATGACTGACTTTTTGTTGACAATGGCCCGGATGATATCAGCTTGAGACGTGCTGTTGATGTCAATTTGGCCCTGAAGCCTTTGACTGATCCTCTCCTAAAAGTGCAGTATATTATTTAGGTACAAAAATCATCAATCAACACAATCAACCAAAATCTTACCTCCTCCAAAGAATTTCCCTTCGGAACAAGCTTTTATCACGGTTGTTGAACATGGCATACTTGATTTTATCCTCAAAGGATGGATCTTCTACAGCCACCAACTTGCCAGCCATGTCAGCGAAAGAGTTGGCAATAGTCGCTCCCTGTGACATCAAGCCACTCATGTTGATGCCTACACTGAAATCCACCTCCTCAAACTCCCGGCACAACAAATCTAGTGGGCTCTATTCCTCTTCCTCTTCACATTCCTCTTCGACACCCTCGTCAAGGAAACAAGCAAGTCCATTGGCCGAACTGGGCGCAGCAGCAAAGGGAGAAGAATTCAAAGCGAGGGGCGTGCCAAACATCCTTGGCTGGTTGTTCTTCATTGGTGTGCGAGTGCGAGGAGTAGGGGAGTGTTTGCTGGGATACGATGTAGGTGAGCTCGGTTTATACATCTTGCGTTGTTGTCGTGGGGGTCCCGGCATGTTGGCATCAGGCATGTTTTCGTCGTTGTTCATTGTCTTGTTGGCAGTGGTGCTCCGGGTGTATCCAGTCAGCTTTCAATAATCAGAAACAGTCAAGAATGGTGTTGTCAGCAAAATGCCCTAGTTGGTTGGCTAAATTAGGGTACCCACGAAGGATTGTTTATGGCCACCTCCCCTGGAGAAAAGAGCATGGAGGTGTTCTCCAGTGCGGCAGTAATTCTTTACAATCTCAATGGCCTCCAAAGTGTTAGGATGTTTATGTTTCAGGTCATGTAGGCTAGTTGGTTGTGATGATTGGGGATTGGGGACGGAGGTTGAATTGGGTGAAATGAGACCAAGATGAAACATGAGAATGAAGGACATTTTACCTTTACTCTATTTTTATCAAATATTTTATTGTACAACAAATGTGCTTTTTTATTTTTGTACGATACAAAAATCCGAAACACGGGCACTTTGAAACGGGCCTTTCTATTATGATGAAAGCAAAGAACGGTACACCTTACTGTAGTGCATTTTCCTTGCTGACTTGTATTTCTTTCCTCTTGCTGACTCATGCAAAGAAATCTCATTGTGGTTTCCCAGAGCCGTTGCTTTGGAATCATACACTTGTTACAAATTCCCATGTTAGAACGATCTTCCAATGGAAGATGAACGAGCGATGAATGTTCCTACACTCCGTCCATTTTGGCTGACAACCAGAATCATGAAGGAATGAAGACCACCCAGCGCCTGGCCCCTCAACCTCAACCCTCAATCACCACCCATGGACTAACCCCTCCATCCACCACAAGGGCGGCCATGCTCCTACAAGATCTCTCTCGGCCCCCACGAATGCAATGGGCATTTGGCTCTGTATTATGCGACTTTCCTTTGATCTAACACTTGGAGCAGTGGCAAGGCAAACACATGACAAAAGATGGACTATCAAACATGATTCACTGTAAGTAGTTGTACCCACCATGCCGCTTGATATAATTTTGCTTCAGCCTCTTACCCCCTTTTTTATATCATATAAAGCTGTAGCTCTTGGACAGGAAATCAAATATGTTGATGAAGATGGAAGACCAAGAAATTCGAAAGGTCGCAATCAAAGTGACATCTCAATCACTTTGCCGTAGCTTGGAATAATAGAGAAGCCGCACAATTTGATCTGGCTGGTTTCTGCATCAGCCCATCACATGAGTCCATTGCATGATAGCTACCCAACACTCACATACCTTCTGGACAGCGCGGCAAAAAGGACGTAAACCCTATCAAC
>JALLAY010000038.1:0-25918 GCA_036939635.1 Cyclotella baltica | reverse complement strand
AAGCCTCACGTATCTTATGTCCGAACGGTGATGGGTGGCGACGTAGCCATCACGCATAACCTAGCAATCATAATCTAATGAATTAACCATGTTGATGGTTGTAACCTACCGTGTCTAGATTTAATCGGTTTATCAGACCACATACTCGATTCTATTATCGCTACGAACACAACGACAACGTCGAAAACAACACCGTAAAGTAAACAACGAAATTATGGCTGCGAATGTTCCCGATCCCCTTGATGAGGTGCGTGATGTTCTCAATGTTTTGGGAATCACCGCCGTCCAAGCTAACACATTTATCACTGTGCATGCCCTCACCGGCCTCGGCGATTTCGCTATCGTGCGTGCCGAGGACTCTGATAAATTTGTCAAGTACTACAACGAAGCGGTTCGTGCAGCCGATAGGAAGTTGGGATTACTCGTAAAGAAACGTTTGGAAGGATTTTTGTATTGGTTTCATGATCAAGATAAGAGGGGGATTGTACCGAGGGGAGCAGATTTTACTGCTGCCGTCATGAATGCTGCCGTTGCCAGTTTCACAGCGGACAAGTCGGGCTCTGATCAAGGCAAGACTGATATCGAAGTCGGCAAGATCAAAACCGATCTGGAATGGTGGACTTTCAAGGAGCAGTTTGAACAAGATCTGAAAGTATGCCGTGGAGCAGACCGTGATCCTCTTTACTATGTAATCAGGCCGGCTACGCCGCCTGGTTGGACCCCAAGGAATGAATGGGAGCGTAAGATTTATCAACTTCCCCATGCCGGGCCTATTTATGAGAGTGATTTGGAGGCAGTGTGGTGCAAGTTAGTGAAGTGTGCCACGGGAACAAATGCATGGGAGTGGATCCGTGGCTACGAGAATACTCAAGATGCAAGAGCCGCGTGGAACACGATCGTTCTCAAGTGTGAGGGTGAGGACTCGACCAACAAGAGGATTCAACATGCTCAGCGTATTATTGAGCAAGAATCTGGTGGGGGAGCTTTCTATACTAATGAGTACAACTACTCTTTTGAACAGTACTCAACCAAGCTTCAGATGGCCTTTCGTGTCCTTGCTATTTATGACAATGAGGTACCTGTGTCCATGAAGGTGAACCGCCTACTTGCCGGTATGAAGGTGCAAGGCTCGCCTGTTGAGATTACGATGGCCAAGAAACATATCAAGGACAACCTCAGGAATGATTGGGACCGGGCCGTAAGCTATATGTCAGGGACTGTGAGTGAAGTTTTCCCTCCTCGTGAGAGCGGATCCCGGAAGAGAGCAGCAGAGCGTAGAATCTCGGAAGCTGGCCGTGGTCGCGGACGTTTTGGTGGTCGCGGTGGTCGCGGAGGTCGTGGGCGCGGTGGCCGAGGTGGCCGTGGGGGCCGTGGTGGACGTCATGACCCGAAGAATGCTTGGTTCCATGGTGTGGATTGCTCCAATTACCGCAGGTCATTCACACGCAGTGAGTTTACCCAGATGGAGGCGGATGGAAGAGCCTATGTTCGCCAGAAGCGTGAGGAGAATAATGCCGATGGAGGCGATCGAAGTGTGCAGCAAGTTGCTGGCGAGAGAAACAGTACCGATCCTGATGTTGCCGAATCGGCGGCTGGTACGAAGGACAAAAAGAATGATGATGGAGCAAATGCCAAAGGTGGCGCTGCCGGTAAAGGTTTTGGCCGAGGTGCGTATAAGAAAGGCTAACGCTCGGACCAAAAGGGGGAAATGGCGAGGGATTGGCATTATGCTCCCTCGATTATGCCATTTGGGCGATGGAACAGCTTGTTCTGTATTCCTTTTATGTGATATTATGCCTGGCGAAGGATTGGCAGTATGCTCCTTTGATTAAGCCAATGGCGAAGGATTGACTCTGTGCTCCTTACATTATAAGTTATGCCGACACTGGCGAAGGATTGGCTTTATGCTCCTTTAATTTAATCATGCCAGTTTGTTGTGACAGCCCTAATACTACCCGCTATTATTGTGAAGCATGTGACGTGACAGCATCACTGCTTACTGATTGAATACATATAACATGTGACCTGACAGCATCACTGTTTGTTTAATTATTTATCACAGTGGCAAAGGCAATTAAGAGTGGAAAGAGATTCTCCACTGGAAATGAGAGATCAGCCAAAAGAGCTAAAACTGGACACACACCAGTGAAGTCAACACATGCCCCAGATGGCACCAAGGCTAGAAACGAGCTCGACACCAGAGCAGATACCATATGTGTGGGCAAGAACTGGAAACTCATCAGCACAACTGGTCAGTGCTGTAATGTTCACGGCTTTCATGATGACTTTGAAGCCATTGAAAATGTTCCAGTGGCGCGAGCAGCCACGGCATACCAGGATGAAGATGGTAGGATACTCATCCTAATTGTTAATGAAGCATTGTACTTCGGTGATACCATGGATCACTCTTTAATCAACCCTAACCAGATAAGACACTATGGAATACCAGTGTCGGATGATCCCTTTGACATGTCTCGTCGGTTCGGTATTGACCACGACGAAACGTTTATCCCGTTTAAGACGGAGGGAGCTGCGGTATACTTCGAGTCATGGGTTCCTTCTGATGAGGACCTTGAGAAGTACCCACATATAGTCCTGACAGATGATGAAACAGAATGGGACCCCACTGGCGTGGAATTGTTCCCCGAGAGAGTACAGTATGACTTGAGGGTTCGCCAAGCCCGAATTGAAGTAGAGAAAAGAAGTCATGTAGCTGTAGAGTCGGAGACTGATCTCTGTCTCGGGTCAATCTCTGATCACCTTGTACCAGATCGACTGTACGAACGTCTCGTTAGTTCCGTGCATGTCAGCCGTTACAGGCCCCAGAGTAAGCGGGGACAGGCCAAGAGGGCAACTGTACACTCTGCGAAGAGGCTGCATATGAGGAAGGCAGTCAGTAACACTAGACATTCCACCATTACCTATGAGCGCCTTGCCGAGCTCATGAACATATCCCTGGACAAGGCAAAGGAGATGATGCGTGTAACAACACAGAAGGGTATAAGGGTAGCAGTGCATCCTATCACCAGAAGATATCGCGTAGACCACTTGGATCTGCACTCCAACAGGCTGGCAGGCCAATGGTATGTGGACTGGCTGTCCGCGGGGACTAAATCATTATCCCAAAACACAGGTGCCTTTGTGTACTCGGACGGGCTGTTTACAGAAGCCTATCCCTCGGAAAAGAATACTCAAGACTATGCTTGTCGATCCCTCAGAGATTTCTGTGAGGACGTTGGTACCCCAGAGAAACTCAAGAGTGATAGAGCGCCTGAGTTTTGTGGGAGGAGTTCAGAATTCTTTCGAGTGGCAAAGCGAAAGGGTATTGTGATGACATATGCCGAACCTGAGAGAAAGAATCAGATATCTCCTGTTGATGTCGAAATCCGCGAGCTGCGGAAGAGAACATGGAATAAAATGCAAACCAAGAAAGCACCACGTAGACTGTGGGACTACTGCTTTGTGCAGCAATCGAAGCTGCGGCAATTCCTGCCCAGAAGGCAGTTACGAGGAAGGACAGCTTTTGAGCATGTTACTGGCAAGACGCCAGATATTTCTGAATTCTGTGATTTTGACTTTTACGACTTAGTCTGGTACCATGCAGGTACGAACCATAACTTTGGTGAGGAAAATCGATCCCTAGGCAGATGGCTTGGGGTTTCACACCGAGTTGGTAGTGATATGTGCTACTGGATTCTCACCAGAACAGGACATGTGATCGCAGAAACAACTGTCCAACACGTAATTCGAGATGAGCTCCTTGATGAAGCAATCAAAGAACAGATCAAAGATTTTGACACTGCTGTCAACGAGCGTCTTGACGATGCCAACTTCAGGATCATTCACAATGAAGGCGGATTTACTCTAGAAGATGTGTATGAGCTAAACCGTCATGATCCGGCTTACGGGGACAATGATCCCACACCAGATGAATATGGTGAGGATGATCCGCCAGTCCCTGAAGCAGACGACATCGAGGAAGACATCTATGACAAGCTGATTGGAGCAAAGTTCATTCTCGATGACAAAGCTGATGGAGGTGGCAGGCTAGCCACGGTCAAGCGTAGAATCACCAGTGACGATGGCAGGCCTATAGGACGGGCTCATGCCAACCCGATGCTTGACACCAGAGAATATGAAGTCGAGTTAGAAGATGGCGAATGTGACAGGATCATGGCCAACCAAATTGCAGCCAACCTCTACTCACAACTGGATGATGAAGGTAGAGAGGTCATGAGTTTCAGAGGAATCATTGACCACAAGTCTGATGGCACTGCACTAACAAAAGAGAATGGATTCATTGAGCAACAATCTGGTCAGAAGAAATGTAAACGCACCACCAGAGGATGGAAAGTGCTAGTGGAGTGGGCCGATGAAACCACAGACTGGGTAGACTTGAAAGATGTCAAGGAGGCCAATCCAGTCGAACTCGCTGAGTATGCTATCAATTGTGGCATTGATGATGAACCTGCCTTTGCCTGGTGGGTGCCCTATGTCATGCGGAAGCGCGAGCGGATAATTAGCAAAGCTAAGACAAAGTACTGGCGCACTACTCATAAGTATGGTGTGCGACTCCCCAAGAATGCGGCCGAGGCATTGCAACTTGACAAGGAGATGGGAGTTCCATATTGGGAGAATGCCATGAAGAAGGAGATGGCAAAGGCCAAAGTGGCATATGAAGAGGTACCCGATGTGACCCCCGAGCAAGCCAGGACTGGGCAAGCACCTGAATTGACCGGTTTCCAGGAAATCACTTGTCACATCATATTTGATGTGAAGATGGACTTTACTAGGAAGGCTCGCTTTGTTGCAAATGGAGCCATGACTGACACACCGGTTGGTCTGTGTTACTCTAGTGTGGTATCTCGTGATAGTGTTAGAATTGCATTCCTTGTTGCGGCCTTGAATGACCTGGACCTTTTGTCATGCGACATTGGAAATGCCTATCTTAACGCGCCTTGCAGGGAAAAGATCTGGTTCAAAGCTGGATTGGAATGTGGAAATGAACTAGTTGGGAAAGTTTGTAGGCTAGTCCGAGCCCTTTATGGTCTAAAGTCCAGCGGCGCGAGCTGGAGGAAGATGTTCAAAGATCATATTGTTGAGCATCTCGGCTTCACACCTAGTATAGTTGATCCAGACATGTACTATCGGAAGGCGAAGACACCGGATGGTACGCCCTACTATGAGTTACTCCTAGTCTATGTTGATGACGTCCTAGCTATCAGCCATGCCCCCGAGGTGATTATGAAAGGGATAGCGAGTCACTTTGAGATAAAGAATGATGAGATTGGGGAGCCCAAGACGTATCTTGGTGCCGACATTGAGAAGTTTCAACTCCCAGATGGGAAGTTTGCATGGAGCATGACTGCCAATACATATGTGAAGAATGCAGTTGATACAGTACAACAGTTGCTGGCTGAAGATGGTAGAGAGCTCAAGAGTGGCCCGCGCAAGCACAAGGGCCCACTACCATCTGAATACAAGCCCGAGCTCGACACGACCGACGAGTGTGACGCTGAAATGACGTCAAGGTACCAGCAACTCATTGGGATATTGAGATGGGCCGTTGAACTTGGCCGAATTGACATCATAATCGAGGTTGCTGTCATGTCCCAGTACCAGATGAACCCTCGGGTTGGTCACTTGGAGGCGTTGTACCTTATCTTCCATTATCTTTGGAAGAATCCAAGGAAGAGGCTCGTGATGGATCCGTTGGAGCCTGAAATTGACGAGAGTGTTTTCCACAACAACACCGATTGGACGGAGTTTTACGGGGACGTAGTGGAGGAGGACCCTCCGAGAATGCCCGAGGCATTGGGCAAGGCAGTTGTAACCTCCTCGTTTGTTGATGCAAATCACGCGTCCAATGTTGTGACTCGTCGATCACACAGTGGCATCTTTATCTTTATTAATAATGCCCTTATCATACAGTTCAGCAAGCGTCAGAATACCGTGGAGTCAAGTACGTATGGCTCTGAATTAGTGGCAATGCGTCAAGCTCGCGATTTAGTCGTTGCACTCCGTATCAAGCTCAAGTCGATTGGAGTACCGCTGCAAGGGCCTACGAATGTGTTCTGTGATAACCAAGGTGTGGTCAAGAACACGAGCATTCCTGAGTCCACGCTCAGCAAGAAGCACAACTCAATTAACTACCATGTTGTGCATGAATCTGCAGCGGCTGGTATTATTAGGGTTGGCAAGGAGGACACCAAGTCCAATATTGCTGATGCTGCACCAAGCTGCAGCCATATTCCACCAAGATGGAGCTACTTGGTGGGATCCTCTATGATTACTGAGGAGTGTTTATGGTTTTTCTTTTTGGTTTTGTCCACAGGGGATGTTGTACAGGGAGGTTATTTTTCTTTTGGATTATGTTTTTTATGCTTTATGTTAGGTGTTAGATCGAGGTAAATACTGGTTAGGTAGTCTCCCTCGCGGGGACCGTTTAAGTTGAGACAGTGTGGGGTTGGCGCCATATTTATGACAGGAAACATGTGGAAGCCTCACATCATAGCCATCACGCTTAACCTAGCAATCACAATCTAATGAATTAACCATGACAATGGTTGTGTCCTACCATGTCTAGATTTATTCGGTTGAGATGAACTTGGTCAAGCTGCCATGAGAGCTGATAGATTGTTGGCAAGGGTTAGAATTGATTGTCATCTAGAATTTGCTTGATGCCTGGAGCTTGGTTCATGATTGTTTTGTTGGCAATGATGAAGAACGGTTGAACGATTAAATTGTTGTAACATTTTTGAGTTTTTTTAAGCATTTTTTTGTTTTTGGTTAACGTTTTGAAATGTGCCAACCTATCAATATACAAACATACCAACCATGATATTTTTGGGTGATATACCATGTTAGCTCAAGCTTTGACAAGATCTAAAACTTGCTTTTTTAGCTCAATTTTTCTTGCCCAAGCTTGGATAATACAGAAGCAGTTTAGAATGCTTAAAATTAATAAATTAATTGAATGTAGTCCAAATTAGCCTATGCAACAAGTGTTGATGCAGCCGTGTTATGGCCCAGAGTCCATCACTTTCTCTGAATATTTATTACACAATACGGCTGGTAAAATAGCCAGTGTTCTACAATCGGTGGGCCACTGGGTTGCCAGTGATGAACACTTGCCATGGAGAACCAGCGCTGATAAGTGTTGGCAGTGGCAGGGTTATATTGCTGGCCGCTGGGATGCTGATAGCTGATGCAGACTATGACATCATATGAAGCGGCTGCCGCAGTCACAATTATAAGCTGATGGGAGTTCGGGTCATGTTGCTGTTCTGTGTAGAGTCTTAGCTAGAGGCCTTTGGTCTAAGTTAGGGAAAAGACTGCTCTCTAGCACAGTCGGGTGCAGTGCGGCGCTATTCGGCAGGCGTATTGGGTTCCTTCGCCCAGTTTCTCAAGTGCGAGACGCTTGACAGGGGCAAGTGACTTGGGGCGCTAACTGAGTTGACACGTCCTCGGGGTGCAATCTGATCTATCGCGTTAAGCCAATTCCAGATGTACCAAAATCCTTGGTTTCATTTTAAGTTAGGGAAAAGACTCTGAAGTAGAGTGACCAGAACCCAATAAGGGTGGTATAGGGCATATAATATATCAAACTGAAGGGAAAAAGGTGTTCTTGCTAACAGAAGGGGAAAGTGCACGAAAGTGTTAATTCGAAAATTTAGTTTATTTGAACTTCCTTTGTTACAAATGAACGCTTTTTTGAACAGATAAAGTAGACTTTTCCGCAGTTGAAAAGCTTGATCCACTTAATTGAAAGAGCCGCTGATGAAGAGCGTTGGTTGCAAAGACCAAGACAAACCAATAATGAGCTCTTTGTGGTTCTGTTTGCATGAGGCGTTGGGATCTTGTGTTTTCTTCTACACACAAGTAGATCTTTTAGAGGAGCCTCACATTTCGGAGACTCCTAAGAGAAGATGCGGTAGCCTTTGAGGTCGTGTCAGAATTCTTTGCAATGAATGGTTGGTGCGTCACTAGAACTTCTTGTCTCCAGAACAGCTGTCCGGAGAGGGTTGGACTGTTTCTCCAATCAAGTGAGTTGGAGTCGAAACGGAAGGAATCCTTGGAAGATCTTGTGGCAACAAGCCTACCAGTGAATACTTCAACCGATAAAACTATTTCAACTTGCAGCTTGAATTTTAAGAGCATCTACAATGAAGTTTTCTACTTCGTGGTATGATCTCCTCGCAATGCCCCGCAATTCCTCATCACCTGATATATACCGTGTGTTTAGGTATGAAATCAAGATTGCAGCCTCTGTCTGGTCTCTAAGTATTCTCCTAAATATTGTACCACTGCGGTGTAGATACTGGTTTGCTGGGACAAACTTCTTCCTCTTCTTCATGGACCATTTGTTTACAGCAAAATCAAATCCATCCAGATTATCCATTTCATTAGGATCAGCAAAGTGGCTGCCATCATAAACATAACCAAACTTCTCTGTTAAAGCAATCTCAAGCATATCAACAACATGTTTGTTGTGTATCGGGGTTGTCAAAGGAACAACAAACTAAAAGTAATGTGAACATTGTTAGGTCAAATCGGGGGAATGGTATTGATGGAGTGGAAAAACTAACCGGGTTTAAGAAACATGATCGAAGAGCAGAGTAATGAGGCACAGCCACAAGTTTCAGGCCATATTGAGTACACCTTCTTTGAAGGAGCTGTGCTTGCTGATCAATCTTTGCAGAAACAGCTACAATCCATTGAATCGTAATGCGAAATGTTCTTCGGGTGTCACAATTGGAATCATGGACCATCTCCATCCACTCATATTTTTCATCGGTGCGTTTTCTGAGGTCCACAATGAAGCGTTTGTCAACTTTACTTCCTCTTGGGTTAGAATCATCTGCCATGTGAATCTCTATCTTTGTCTTGTTCGCCACATCTTTTGGCTGAAGCTTGATGAAATATTCAACCAGTCTCTAAAATAAGGTAAGAGACATGAGCCCCACAGAGAATAATAACAGATCTAAGTTTAGAGAAACCTACCTGGAACTTTGAGGAGTACTCTTTTTCTTCCTTTAAGTTGGCAAAGTGATCTGGAATGATGACGAATGAAATTCGGGGGTAACGCATGCCTTCTAGAATATGAGTGAATGCATCTCCGCTTATGAGCATGTCCAGTTCATTCCATTTGTAAGGAGTTGTGTATTTTGTAAAGGTTTGGGCAACGTAAACGTAATCCTTGTATGTGGGCGGTTGGTTGAATGTGAACTAAATATTGACACATCATTTCTTGCTAACTCAATACTCTTACCTGCATTAGTGCTGACCATAGAGAGTAGCGGTAAATCTGTGGGTTCTCGTTCTCTTTGCGTAGATGAATAACACCATAACAAATATTAAGTTTTGCCTCTCTGACATGAAGCGGAAGCAAGACTCAATGGAACGCACCTGCAAAATTAGCATAGTATTGTATCACATCAACAGAGTCCTGAGCAGGATTATATGATAACTGCTGAATCTTGTGACCCATGCTGAGTGTTTGCTCCAATACTTTGTCTCTTGCATCTCTGTGAGAACTGATTATGGCACGTGGAACTATTTGATAGTCTTGAATTATTCTTTGAGCCTTCAATAGATGAGAATAACATAGTGAGTTCAATCTGATGATTGAAAGCACGAGCATCTACCCAATGTCACTCACCACTAGTTCATTCAATAGCTCTCGGTGACTTTTGTAATTTGTTTCATTCATTGGAGGTAAAGTAACAGAATATTGTTTCACACGAAATCTTTCTTTGTCTTGAAGTTCTTGTGCTGATGGGTGGAAATCAATAGTAATAGGAAGAATAGCCTGACAGAAAACAAAATGGAGAGGTGTAATTATTGGTGCAAATGGAAGGGCATTAACTGGTGATATTGCTTACTGGCTGACACAAAGATTTCCAATTGGGCCCTGCGTGACGCTTAAATTCCTCTTCTCCTAAAGGGAAAACATGTGACCATCTTCGCCTATTGTGTGTTCGTTTTGCTAGCACCTCATCTTCGTCATCTTGCCTGAACGGATTTAACACCCAGTGCTTCCTTCGCCTCCGGTGTGTGTCGTGCTGATGCTGCTGGGCCCTGTCTGCCCTGTCACTACGATTGAGCTGTTTGATACTGGGAGGTTGATGTACCGATGAATTCTTGTGAAGATGATGCTTAGGATTTCTCACTGACCCTCCTCCAGGCTCTCTCAAAGAGTCATGCAATACGGAAAAACTCTTACGGCGGGATCCAAGAGCATTGAAACTGCCATGCAGTGTGTCGGGAACAGGGGCAATTCTCATTGCACTGGGGAGAATTGGGGGCCTTCTTCCATCAAAAGAACTGAATGGCATACCAAAAGAACCGAGTGGTGATACTGCGAGGGAGCGCTCTGAAATAATAACTGAATTGTCTTTAATGCTAACAGTTTTCACAAGCCCAGGAGGCTCTACAATTCCATTGTCCTCCTCTCTTCTAGGGTTTTCATGACGCTCAAGTGCTGCCTCAATACCACCTGCAGCACGGAAGGAAGATAATAAAGGCGAAGGGCATCCTGCTGTTCCCCCTATGGATGATTTTCCATTTTCGTGCTTGGTAGGATGGGAGAAAACATTTCTGTCGTAATCTGACATGAATTTCTTGATTGCAGCTAAATCATTTCCTGGGTTCAAGGTGGCGTCATCTCTTCCGGATGTGTCAAGAGACATGGATGACTGTAAATGTCCACCAAGCCCATTTGGCTGTAGTGAAAGACTTCCACAACTGGCAACACTGCTCGAATGGCTTGAGTGAGACCCCACGTCATCCTGTAATCTTTTAGAAACTAAGCTCTCAAAGTTGACAGCACCCCACTCAAGATATTTTCCTCTCGAAAGGTGGTTTAATGTTCGCTGAGGCGACCTTTCATGAGTTTCATTCACTGGAACATAAGGAGATTCTCGTTGTGGATGATCTTGATGAATGTTTGACGAATCATTAGTCTGATGTGCTAGCTTCTTAATCAACGTTGAAAGCGACATTGGCAAGCCTGAGCCATGTTCACCTCTGTTTCGCGGTCTGCAGGCTTGAAGTATGTTGTGAAAATCCCTGCCACTTATCATATCACCTGTGTTCTTGGGAGACTTAGAACTGGGCAATGGCTCAAAGACTTTGGTTCTCGTAAGGAACCCATTCGATGTTAGCCATGGACGAGAGACTTCTTTCTTCGTCGAGTTGACTTCAGTAGAATGATGTTGCTTGTAAAGCATAGGTTCTTCCTCATCGTCGTATGATACAAATGATAAATTCATCTGAAAAGTAGTGACGAAAGAAGTGGTACGGTCAAATGTGCTAAAAGGTATGTCTGGATCAGTCACACAAAAAAAACATACCCAGTGGGGAATTTCAAAGTAGACTTTCCAATCATCAAATCCTTGCAATTCTTCCTTGCTTGACGCCCCTTTCTCTTTATACAGGAAAAATGGAGCTATGTGTAGAGGTGGGAGGCTTAATGAAAGCATATCAGACCCAATCCCATTGTCCATCATACGCTTACGTTGCCAAGTGAGAATCAAGTGTTAGTTTGGAATTGATTCAATCGCCACTTCGGAGTTAATTACGATACTTACCTGCTTTGTGATACTTGCAAGATTTTTGTCTATTTCAAACACCCTATTCAAAGACAGCAATAGATGTTAGGACTTGAAAAGGCAATAAAAGAAATCTTGTGCCTCAAGAATAGGCTCACCCATTTCCAGGAGTAATCACAACAATGCTATTGCCAGTTCGATGTAGATCTCTGACAACGTTATGGAGATACAAGAGATTGAGAGTTTTGTTGATTGATTCTAGAATGTTACCATGTGATGCCATGGATGGGATTCTTGGGTGTACTTGAAAGATGTCAAGGAAGCTAACCCGGTTGAGCTCGCTGAGTATGCTATCAATTGTGGCATTGATGATGAACCTGCCTTTGCCTGTTGGTGGGTACCCTATGTAATGCGGAAGCGTGAGCGGATAATTAGCAAAACTAAGACAAAATACTGGTGCACTACCCATAAGTATGGTGTGAGACTCCCCAAGAATGAAGCTGAGGCATTGCAACTTGACAAGGAGATGGGAGTTCCATACTGGGAGGAAGCCATGTAAAAAGGAGATGGCAAAAGCCAAAGTGGCATACGTGAAGAAGTGCCTGGCGTGAGCCCCGAGCAAGCCAGGACAGAGCAAGTGCCCGAATTGACTGGGTTCCAGGAAATAACATGTCACATCATCTTCAATGTTAAGATGGATTTTACTAGAAAGGCACGCTTTGTTGCGAATGGAGCGATGACTGACACACCCCCGTTGGTCTGTGTTACTCCAGTGTGGTGTCTTGCGATAGTGTTAGATTTGCATTCCTTGTTACAGTGTTGAATGACCTAGACCTTTTGTCATGCGGCATTGGTAAGTAATGTGTATCTTAATGCGCCTTGTAGAGAGAAGATCTGGTTCAAAGCTGGCTTAGAATGTGGAAATGAACTTGTTGGAAAAGTTTGTAGGCTAGTCCAAGCCCTTTATGGCCTAAAGTCCAGCGGTGTGAGCTGGAGAAGATGTTCAAGGATTCATATTTGAGCATCTTGACTTCACGCCTAGTATAGTTGATCCAGATATGTACTATTGGAAGGCGAAGACACCGGATGGTACGGTCTACTATGAGTTACTCCTAGTCTATGTTGATGACTTTCTAGCTATTAGCCACACCCCCAAGGTGATTATGGAAGGAATAGCGAGTCACTTCGAGATAAAGAATGATGAGATTGGGGAGCCCAAGATGTATCTTGGTGCGGATATTGAGAAGTTTTAACTCCTGGATGAAAAGTTTGCATGGAGTATGACTGCAAATACATGTGAAGAACGCAGTTGATACTGTGCAACGATTGATAGCTGAAGATGGTAGAGAGCTCAAGAGTGGTCGGCGCAAGTACAAGGGCCCTCTGCCATCTGAATACAAGCCCGAGCTCGACACAACTGGCGAGTGTGATGCTGAAATGACGTCAAGGTACCACCAACTCATTGCGATACTGAGATGGGCCGTTGAACTAGACCAAATTGACATCATAATCGAGGTTGCTGTCATGTCCCAGTACCAGATAAACCCTCAGGTTGGCCACTTGCAGGCGTTATACCTTATTTTCCATTATCTTTGGAAGAATCCAAGGAAGAGGCTTGTGATGGATCCCTTGGAGCCTGGCATCGACTAGAGTGTTTTCGACAACAATACTGACTGGACGGAGTTTTACGTTGTGCAAGGCAGTGTTAACCTCCTCGTTTGTTGATGCAAATCATGCGTCTAATGTTGTGACTCGTCAATCACACAGCGGCATTTTCATCTTTATTAATAATGCCCTCATCATACAGTTCAGCAAGCGCCAGAATACCGTGGAGTCAAGTACGTATGGTTCAGAATTGGTGGCTATGCAACAAGCTTGCAATTTAGTCATTGCACTCTGTATCAAGCTCAAGTCGATCGGAGTACCGCTGCAAGGACCTACAAATGTGTTCTGTGATAACCAAGGTGTGGTCAAGAACACGAGCATTCCTGAGTCCACGCTCAGCAAGAAGCACAACTCAATTAACTACCATGTTGTGCATGAATCTGCAGCGGCTGGTATTATTAGGGTTGGCAAGGAGGACACCAAGTCCAATATTGCTGATGCTGCACCAAGCTGCAGCCATATTCCACCAAGATGGAGCTACTTGGTGGGATCCTCTATGATTACTGAGGAGTGTTTATGGTTTTTCTTTTTGGTTTTGTCCACAGGGGATGTTGTACAGGGAGGTTATTTTTCTTTTGGATTATGTTTTTTATGCTTTATGTTAGGTGTTAGATCGAGGTAAATACTGGTTAGGTAGTCTCCCTCGCGGGGACCGTTTAAGTTGAGACAGTGTGGGGTTGGCGCCATATTTATGACAGGAAACATGTGGAAGCCTCACATCATAGCCATCACGCTTAACCTAGCAATCACAATCTAATGAATTAACCATGACAATGGTTGTGTCCTACCATGTCTAGATTTATTCGGTTGAGATGAACTTGGTCAAGCTGCCATGAGAGCTGATAGATTGTTGGCAAGGGTTAGAATTGATTGTCATCTAGAATTTGCTTGATGCCTGGAGCTTGGTTCATGATTGTTTTGTTGGCAATGATGAAGAACGGTTGAACGATTAAATTGTTGTAACATTTTTGAGTTTTTTTAAGCATTTTTTTGTTTTTGGTTAACGTTTTGAAATGTGCCAACCTATCAATATACAAACATACCAACCATGATATTTTTGGGTGATATACCATGTTAGCTCAAGCTTTGACAAGATCTAAAACTTGCTTTTTTAGCTCAATTTTTCTTGCCCAAGCTTGGATAATACAGAAGCAGTTTAGAATGCTTAAAATTAATAAATTAATTGAATGTAGTCCAAATTAGCCTATGCAACAAGTGTTGATGCAGCCGTGTTATGGCCCAGAGTCCATCACTTTCTCTGAATATTTATTACACAATACGGCTGGTAAAATAGCCAGTGTTCTACAATCGGTGGGCCACTGGGTTGCCAGTGATGAACACTTGCCATGGAGAACCAGCGCTGATAAGTGTTGGCAGTGGCAGGGTTATATTGCTGGCCGCTGGGATGCTGATAGCTGATGCAGACTATGACATCATATGAAGCGGCTGCCGCAGTCACAATTATAAGCTGATGGGAGTTCGGGTCATGTTGCTGTTCTGTGTAGAGTCTTAGCTAGAGGCCTTTGGTCTAAGTTAGGGAAAAGACTGCTCTCTAGCACAGTCGGGTGCAGTGCGGCGCTATTCGGCAGGCGTATTGGGTTCCTTCGCCCAGTTTCTCAAGTGCGAGACGCTTGACAGGGGCAAGTGACTTGGGGCGCTAACTGAGTTGACACGTCCTCGGGGTGCAATCTGATCTATCGCGTTAAGCCAATTCCAGATGTACCAAAATCCTTGGTTTCATTTTAAGTTAGGGAAAAGACTCTGAAGTAGAGTGACCAGAACCCAATAAGGGTGGTATAGGGCATATAATATATCAAACTGAAGGGAAAAAGGTGTTCTTGCTAACAGAAGGGGAAAGTGCACGAAAGTGTTAATTCGAAAATTTAGTTTATTTGAACTTCCTTTGTTACAAATGAACGCTTTTTTGAACAGATAAAGTAGACTTTTCCGCAGTTGAAAAGCTTGATCCACTTAATTGAAAGAGCCGCTGATGAAGAGCGTTGGTTGCAAAGACCAAGACAAACCAATAATGAGCTCTTTGTGGTTCTGTTTGCATGAGGCGTTGGGATCTTGTGTTTTCTTCTACACACAAGTAGATCTTTTAGAGGAGCCTCACATTTCGGAGACTCCTAAGAGAAGATGCGGTAGCCTTTGAGGTCGTGTCAGAATTCTTTGCAATGAATGGTTGGTGCGTCACTAGAACTTCTTGTCTCCAGAACAGCTGTCCGGAGAGGGTTGGACTGTTTCTCCAATCAAGTGAGTTGGAGTCGAAACGGAAGGAATCCTTGGAAGATCTTGTGGCAACAAGCCTACCAGTGAATACTTCAACCGATAAAACTATTTCAACTTGCAGCTTGAATTTTAAGAGCATCTACAATGAAGTTTTCTACTTCGTGGTATGATCTCCTCGCAATGCCCCGCAATTCCTCATCACCTGATATATACCGTGTGTTTAGGTATGAAATCAAGATTGCAGCCTCTGTCTGGTCTCTAAGTATTCTCCTAAATATTGTACCACTGCGGTGTAGATACTGGTTTGCTGGGACAAACTTCTTCCTCTTCTTCATGGACCATTTGTTTACAGCAAAATCAAATCCATCCAGATTATCCATTTCATTAGGATCAGCAAAGTGGCTGCCATCATAAACATAACCAAACTTCTCTGTTAAAGCAATCTCAAGCATATCAACAACATGTTTGTTGTGTATCGGGGTTGTCAAAGGAACAACAAACTAAAAGTAATGTGAACATTGTTAGGTCAAATCGGGGGAATGGTATTGATGGAGTGGAAAAACTAACCGGGTTTAAGAAACATGATCGAAGAGCAGAGTAATGAGGCACAGCCACAAGTTTCAGGCCATATTGAGTACACCTTCTTTGAAGGAGCTGTGCTTGCTGATCAATCTTTGCAGAAACAGCTACAATCCATTGAATCGTAATGCGAAATGTTCTTCGGGTGTCACAATTGGAATCATGGACCATCTCCATCCACTCATATTTTTCATCGGTGCGTTTTCTGAGGTCCACAATGAAGCGTTTGTCAACTTTACTTCCTCTTGGGTTAGAATCATCTGCCATGTGAATCTCTATCTTTGTCTTGTTCGCCACATCTTTTGGCTGAAGCTTGATGAAATATTCAACCAGTCTCTAAAATAAGGTAAGAGACATGAGCCCCACAGAGAATAATAACAGATCTAAGTTTAGAGAAACCTACCTGGAACTTTGAGGAGTACTCTTTTTCTTCCTTTAAGTTGGCAAAGTGATCTGGAATGATGACGAATGAAATTCGGGGGTAACGCATGCCTTCTAGAATATGAGTGAATGCATCTCCGCTTATGAGCATGTCCAGTTCATTCCATTTGTAAGGAGTTGTGTATTTTGTAAAGGTTTGGGCAACGTAAACGTAATCCTTGTATGTGGGCGGTTGGTTGAATGTGAACTAAATATTGACACATCATTTCTTGCTAACTCAATACTCTTACCTGCATTAGTGCTGACCATAGAGAGTAGCGGTAAATCTGTGGGTTCTCGTTCTCTTTGCGTAGATGAATAACACCATAACAAATATTAAGTTTTGCCTCTCTGACATGAAGCGGAAGCAAGACTCAATGGAACGCACCTGCAAAATTAGCATAGTATTGTATCACATCAACAGAGTCCTGAGCAGGATTATATGATAACTGCTGAATCTTGTGACCCATGCTGAGTGTTTGCTCCAATACTTTGTCTCTTGCATCTCTGTGAGAACTGATTATGGCACGTGGAACTATTTGATAGTCTTGAATTATTCTTTGAGCCTTCAATAGATGAGAATAACATAGTGAGTTCAATCTGATGATTGAAAGCACGAGCATCTACCCAATGTCACTCACCACTAGTTCATTCAATAGCTCTCGGTGACTTTTGTAATTTGTTTCATTCATTGGAGGTAAAGTAACAGAATATTGTTTCACACGAAATCTTTCTTTGTCTTGAAGTTCTTGTGCTGATGGGTGGAAATCAATAGTAATAGGAAGAATAGCCTGACAGAAAACAAAATGGAGAGGTGTAATTATTGGTGCAAATGGAAGGGCATTAACTGGTGATATTGCTTACTGGCTGACACAAAGATTTCCAATTGGGCCCTGCGTGACGCTTAAATTCCTCTTCTCCTAAAGGGAAAACATGTGACCATCTTCGCCTATTGTGTGTTCGTTTTGCTAGCACCTCATCTTCGTCATCTTGCCTGAACGGATTTAACACCCAGTGCTTCCTTCGCCTCCGGTGTGTGTCGTGCTGATGCTGCTGGGCCCTGTCTGCCCTGTCACTACGATTGAGCTGTTTGATACTGGGAGGTTGATGTACCGATGAATTCTTGTGAAGATGATGCTTAGGATTTCTCACTGACCCTCCTCCAGGCTCTCTCAAAGAGTCATGCAATACGGAAAAACTCTTACGGCGGGATCCAAGAGCATTGAAACTGCCATGCAGTGTGTCGGGAACAGGGGCAATTCTCATTGCACTGGGGAGAATTGGGGGCCTTCTTCCATCAAAAGAACTGAATGGCATACCAAAAGAACCGAGTGGTGATACTGCGAGGGAGCGCTCTGAAATAATAACTGAATTGTCTTTAATGCTAACAGTTTTCACAAGCCCAGGAGGCTCTACAATTCCATTGTCCTCCTCTCTTCTAGGGTTTTCATGACGCTCAAGTGCTGCCTCAATACCACCTGCAGCACGGAAGGAAGATAATAAAGGCGAAGGGCATCCTGCTGTTCCCCCTATGGATGATTTTCCATTTTCGTGCTTGGTAGGATGGGAGAAAACATTTCTGTCGTAATCTGACATGAATTTCTTGATTGCAGCTAAATCATTTCCTGGGTTCAAGGTGGCGTCATCTCTTCCGGATGTGTCAAGAGACATGGATGACTGTAAATGTCCACCAAGCCCATTTGGCTGTAGTGAAAGACTTCCACAACTGGCAACACTGCTCGAATGGCTTGAGTGAGACCCCACGTCATCCTGTAATCTTTTAGAAACTAAGCTCTCAAAGTTGACAGCACCCCACTCAAGATATTTTCCTCTCGAAAGGTGGTTTAATGTTCGCTGAGGCGACCTTTCATGAGTTTCATTCACTGGAACATAAGGAGATTCTCGTTGTGGATGATCTTGATGAATGTTTGACGAATCATTAGTCTGATGTGCTAGCTTCTTAATCAACGTTGAAAGCGACATTGGCAAGCCTGAGCCATGTTCACCTCTGTTTCGCGGTCTGCAGGCTTGAAGTATGTTGTGAAAATCCCTGCCACTTATCATATCACCTGTGTTCTTGGGAGACTTAGAACTGGGCAATGGCTCAAAGACTTTGGTTCTCGTAAGGAACCCATTCGATGTTAGCCATGGACGAGAGACTTCTTTCTTCGTCGAGTTGACTTCAGTAGAATGATGTTGCTTGTAAAGCATAGGTTCTTCCTCATCGTCGTATGATACAAATGATAAATTCATCTGAAAAGTAGTGACGAAAGAAGTGGTACGGTCAAATGTGCTAAAAGGTATGTCTGGATCAGTCACACAAAAAAAACATACCCAGTGGGGAATTTCAAAGTAGACTTTCCAATCATCAAATCCTTGCAATTCTTCCTTGCTTGACGCCCCTTTCTCTTTATACAGGAAAAATGGAGCTATGTGTAGAGGTGGGAGGCTTAATGAAAGCATATCAGACCCAATCCCATTGTCCATCATACGCTTACGTTGCCAAGTGAGAATCAAGTGTTAGTTTGGAATTGATTCAATCGCCACTTCGGAGTTAATTACGATACTTACCTGCTTTGTGATACTTGCAAGATTTTTGTCTATTTCAAACACCCTATTCAAAGACAGCAATAGATGTTAGGACTTGAAAAGGCAATAAAAGAAATCTTGTGCCTCAAGAATAGGCTCACCCATTTCCAGGAGTAATCACAACAATGCTATTGCCAGTTCGATGTAGATCTCTGTCAACGTAATGGAGATGCAGGAGATTAAGAGTTATGTTGATTGATTCTAGAATGTTACCATGGGATGCAGTCGATGGGATTCTTTCATTGCCAGGGGATAGACTGTTGAATATGCAACAACTGCATTAGTATATAAAGATCAGTATGTTAGAATGATAGTACAATAGCATCCAATCGACTTACTCCCACTTCACGCCTTTAGGGTAGTACACGAACTCTTTCTTCATAATGTGTATAAGAGACTCCCAGTCAGCTCTTGTTTCATTTTCAATCACAATTTTGTAGTGGTCCTCATAGTACCTTCCATCTGCATCTACATGAACTGGAGACGCACATTTTGGCAAACTACTGGAAGGTAAGAAGTCATCCGCATTTGACTCCCGGTGACGAATGTAGGTACGGCTAAAGAAGATGACAGTAAGATTGTGGGTCAGGTCCAACTTCTTCCATTTTATGAAAAGTCTGGTAGAGTAAGAGGTGAGAAAAGTTGGTATGTTTGGTAGCTTTTGTGCAGATCTGGAGAGGACAATCAAAGCTGTACCGAATAAATAGCAGACTTACCTTCGACAGAAAGACACAAACTTGTCAAAATAGGTGTGACACACGGGTTCTTGGGTCTTCTGATTGGATCCTACTTCATAAGGAGAGGCAAAATCCTGCATATTGTGTTTTTATTGGTGAGTGGGTTAGGTTCGGGAAGAAAATCAATTAATTGAACATACAAAAGTGAACTAAAAGCAACTTACCCACATTTCAGAACTCATCTGAACCAACCAAATGATGCCTGTTATTACCAAACAAGTTCAAATGAGTTATCAGATTACGCTCAATTCATTAGTACACCGCAGCTACCAGATACAATCTTTACTTACGCGCACTTCTACTCCGGAACGTTATTTTGGTGTCTTCAGTTATGATTCCTGATTTTATGGCGTGATTGCCATGCCGAATCACTTTGGCATTTGTGCGTATCCCATCAAAGCTAAGTCTTTTGCCTTCATACACCCAGTCATTCAAAAAGCTATGAAAAGGGCAAGCAATGTTAGTGTAGATGGGACAAGGATAAGTCAACAAATGGCAGATAGGTGATACGGGCTTACCTCTTTTGAAAAGCGTACATGTCACGTCTAATTTTAACATGAAGAGGAGAAAGGGTGAAATCTCAACTAGAGATTAAACAACAAGTAAGCCATGTCATACTTGGGACCTCACCTACTGACAAATTGATCCTTCATTGTCACAGTAATAAAGTCAGCTGAATTGGACCGACGAACCCTTGCTTCCTCTCGTTTGCTAACTTGAGTTATTGTGACAGGGCAGAAAGCTGTGACTTTGTATAAATCAGCCACTGAAAAAGAACAAAATGTGGTTAAGAGAATAAATATATGAAGCAAAAATACTAAATAAGTAAACCTTTGCCACGACAACTGACCTCTCCTGAGCAAAGAAACCTGAGTCCTCGCTCCACTCTTAATGCTTGACAAACTCCCCTCTGAAATGGGCACAACAAATGACACACGCACAAAATGTGTCTTTTGAATCTCTTCCAGGTTGTCTGAATTACTCTCCTCAACATCATCGTTGTTCTTTGTGACACGTCCATCCTCTGCCTCAGGTAATTTTGGAAGAATAGAAGCAATCGGTACCTGAGAAGATGGTAATGATGAATTACTTCGCTTATGTAGTGCTGGATCTGTTGCCGCTCGCGATCGGTCGGGGGATGCTTCTTCTCTTATTAGATCTAGAGACTTCTTGGATACTTCTTCGCCACCAGAATCATTTAGTAACGATGTACCACCGTCATTGGAGGGTGGTAAAGGAGGACGTATTGATGCTGAAGGTGCAGAGTTTTTCCTTAAAGGAGTTGGGTGACTTTGTTGCTGAGAAAGTGCCGCTAACGGATGAGAAGGTAGAGCAGAAGTAGAAGCAGGATTAAGTCCTGCAGAATTGGCAAATTTGTCATCTGGCGACGGTGTTCCCCCTGGTGTGCCGCCAGTTGCAACTGGAGAAATTAAGCTGAGATTTGGTGACAATAACGAATTTTCTCTGCTCTGCAAATAGTTTGCAATATACACGGTTAGCCAGCCCTACACAAAACCCAAGAAGAATTACACCAACAAATATACTCACATGCAAAGCTGAAGCACTAGTAACAAATGAACTATCCCTACTATGTCCCTGCACCGAATCGGTGTCAATAGTCGAGAAGGATAAAACATTCTTCTGCAAAGGCACACTCGGCATCAGAGAATCTAAATGCAACGCCGATCCAACCCCCACTAACGATGTTGACGAAAGATTGGATGTGCCAGGTGTAACATTCTTAGCTGTCTCATTCTGCCCAGAGTTTTTCTCAAGTAGATACTCTCCACGAAGCTCAGGTGCCTCCTCCTTCTTCACATCTTTGTAAGTAAAACTACCAGCGTTGCGTGACAACGGTGATGGACTAGTACCCCCAATAATTGACGGTAGAGGAGGGGACATTGATGCGCTGTTAATTGTATTTGCAACAGAAGTCTCTCCCGGTGCAACAGTGGAGACGGGAGTGTTAACCAGAGATGTATTCCCATAATTCCCCCCTCGTGTAGCACCAACTGCAACATTTCCAGGTGATAATATACTAGCCGAAGACAATGTTACAATTGACGGATTGCGAGAATGATAATTACCAGCTGATCCCTTGGTCACTGTAACACCTGGAGATAATAAACTAGAAGAAAGCGTAACCAAGGATGGATTGCGTGAATGATAGTTGGATCCAGGAGCAGACTTTATCCCCGAAGCAGGATTGGCTGATTGTTCAACTTTGACTCCAGGTCGTACACTCCATACTCGTATCTCTACCAAATCACCGGGATGCAGTCTACCATGTCGTGCATTGGATGCCTGCTTTTGCTTCGGCTGTTCACCATCATCCTTCATAGTAAACACATCCGGATGCAATGCCAACTCGACTCCATCAAAAGTCAATGCCTCGTGAATACTCAATGTCAATAAACCTGTGGACAATGGTATTTCGTTGGTCTCTAACAAAATAGATTCACGAGCAGTCTCGACAGAAGATGCATCGACAGATTCATAGTCTTCTTTTCGTGGGCTTATATCAGTGAATTGTTGTCCTGTTCGAAGAGTGATTCGTGAGGGAGTACTTGTATTGGATAATTGAGAATGGGGATGATGTTGGATGATGGATGAGTTGGGATTGGGTGATATTGGTGGTCTTTGGGATGAGAGTCTTGGTGTGCCTCTTTCACTGTTTGAGAAGTGAGCATAACATGTGTTAAATGAATGTCTGTTTCAGAGGCTTGTAAGTAACAAAACACTTGCTTAGCGACGAACGTACACACCTTTATCATCAAGGATTATATACATATGAGAAAGAAGTGTACAAATTCATCAGCTCAAGTAATTAAAGTGTGCATTTCGGAGTCAATTCAACTCATGCAATCGACAGAATTAGTCATGCAAGTTATATGTGCAACCAAGCAACTTAAATACCAGTTAAAGTGGCAAGCAACAAGGCTTATCAACATATGAAAAAGATGTGAACAAGTTCATAACTAACAAGTTCATAAGTATATTCTGCAAGGTAGAGTAACATTTCGAGGTCAGTCTTAAGTCAAGCAATCAACAGAATTTGCCATGCAACTCTTGTGTGTAATCAAGCAACTCAAATATTAGTTCCATATAATATCATAATGCAATACACAGGAAGTGCACAAATAGAATGAATAAGGTGTCCTTGCAACACAGCAAACAATAAGGGCAACACCGGAACATAAAGGAGTGAATCATACAGTCAAGGAACAGATTTTGTTCATAAGCATATACTGCAAGGTACAGAAACATTTTAAAGTCAGTTTTAACTCAAGCAATCAGGATTTGTTGTGCAGTGCAATCAAGCAACTCAAATATTAGTTACATCAATGTGATAAACTCGCTTGACCGAAAACAACAAGTCAAAATGCATTTAATGAATTTAACTGCCCTTCTTTTACACGCCCCAACCAAGCAACACTTATTTAAGTGCAACACCAGTGCATAAAAATATATGAAAAATGAACCATACAACCACCAGTCATATGGAATCAATGAACAGATTCACTTGCACACACCTTCTTTTATCAAGCAATCCTACAGTACTCCCAGTCTGCATACCAATACTAGAACCCCTGATGGCATTAACATTCCCAACATTATTACCCCAAATGGGAACATTAACCCTGCCATAGTTACCAGAGGCCATTGCAAAATTCTGCTGATTAAAAGAAGCAGAATTCGCAGTATTGCTTGGAGGTAACGGGTTGTAAGATGTAATGGTTGGCTGTGGTGGAGTGCTGCTCGTTGATGGCATCTGAGATGTGGATGCCATTCTTGAAAATGAAAAGGTTGAAAGGAGCATTGGCTGATTCTGGCTGTATTGGCCCTGTATGCTCGCTGTTGCCGATGCTGCAGACTCGCCATCATTTTGATTCGATGGCCGCAGTGGTGCCACAGTATCAGATTGGTTCGATTGCCCGTCGGCAACTCGCGAGAAAGCAGCAACGTTTGAAAAAGTGGGGGTGGTTGAAAGGTTGGATAGTGTGAGGGGGATGTCGCCTCGATCGGCCGTGCTGGCGCTGCCGGAACTGTTGTTTCGTTGTTTAGGGCGTGACATTGTGGGGCTGTGGTCGATGGCCGACGACTACTATTGATGGGGTTGGTCAAGTTGGGGTCGGCAGATCTGGTCTGGATGTGGTTTGCTCATGGTTTTTTACTTTTTTTACGGAGCCGCGAGGTTGATGGATTCTGAGGAAAAGAGATTTCAACTCATATAAAGGTATCGTATGTAGGTATGTATGTAGTTTCGTATGTAGATAAGTACATATCTACAACACTATACACCTACAACATTTTTTCCTTGCACCGCTTGCTGCCCTCATGGCTCATGCATGGCCTCTTTCATAGGCTCCCAAGCTGTGCTGCAAGACATATGTGGGGGGCAAAGATCAACGGCTTTGATTAGTGCCCATGGTTCATGTTGCCAAAGTGGACCAACTCTTTTCGGGTGCAGGTTCTCCGAAACCCTTTCGTTTCTCATTTTCAGTGTTCGCTCCCATTGACCTCAATAAAATGTCGCTCCATTTTTGGTGCTCGCTCCCATTGACCTCAAAAATTCTACTGAGCAATCATGAGCTTGACACCTCCACAATGCCATGATTAACCCAAGAAACAAGAGAACTCGTTCTGATGTCCCGGCTATCGTTGTCCGTGTAGTGGGTAAGCATATAGATGCTACACTGCTGGAATGTTCCAAAATACCATGGACATCATCAGCATCATGGTCATTGTAAAAATTCTCCGGGTCTTATCTAAAGCAGTATCACTTGTACACCAAATTCCAATCAAAGGGGTGTTATTTTTGTATCATCAAGGTTATTTTTGTATCATCAAGAGGAACAGTGGTTTTTGTCCATCTGACCAGTGATCTTGGCTTGGCATATCTTCTCAACGGCCAACAGCCTATATAGATGTGATCTTTTGGAATCTGACTTTATTCATTATGTTGGGAAATCACATGTCTGTGATTGCACTCTAAATTTCTGTGCAGCTGCTGGATATTTATCGAAACAAGAGCCTCTTTGAATTTTTGGTCATGGTAGCGAACTATTTGGTACCATCAAGGGGAATAATGGTGTGTGTCCATCTGACCAGTGATCTTGGCTTAGCATCTGCTCAACAGTTAACAGTCAACGTGGATGTCATCTTTTGGAGTCTGACTTATTATTTATTTTAATGCTGGGAAGTGGCATGTCTGTGATTGCACACTAAATTTCTGTGCAGCTCTGGATACTTTTCCAAGCAGAAACCTCTTTGCGTTGCTGGCCAGGGTAGAGACCTGGGTTTCATGTTATGCCAAAATTTCACTCATAACTCCCAAAATCCCTCAAATTCTGGTAAATTTGGACTGAAACCGTGAAAATTTCCCACTCAATAGTTCGAGTTGAACCTGTAGCATGCCGTTTATGATGCAACATAGTTTCTTGTATTTGAATTTTACATTTATCAGGACACAGTCTCCAGGATTTGTAATTCATAATTTATCATTAGGAGTAGCATGAGAACAATATCTTGCTGTTTCCTTGCTGGTGCAAAGAATTGTCACAGATACGAAGAACCTTCATTGGAATCCATACATCTCACAATAAGTGACTTAGATATCATACACGTAGAACTCATATCATACAATTGAAGGCATAAATGTCAAGATCAATCAAGACCTAAGTTGCCACCTACGTGCACACCATCTAGGAAACAAAGTACTCAGTTATTCTCACAAGCAAGCCACCAATTTCAAAGGAGAGTAGGCACCATCTCACCTCAAACCAGGGGATTTTAGTAGACCAGCCAAGCAGCACTATTAAGATTCCATGGACACTCCATTCAACATTGGTGGCATGCAATGACATCTGACAGGCAATGACAAATTGTTTGGACTATGAAACATACACAGTACAAAACAAAGAAAGACTCTCGAGAGGTCTCCCGAAAATTTCTCTCTCCGCAAAGAAATTCCCAGACTTCTTCTTTGGAAGAACATGGCCCAAAGCCAAATACTGTGTGATCCAATTGAGATGCATGGGAATGTTTTGGCAGCACGCATTGAATTCAGTTCCGATGAGTTGAGGTTGACATTCTGGAGATACATCTGAATGACAAGATGCCGCATTTCTTGGGCATACAGAT
>JALLAY010000037.1:0-22930 GCA_036939635.1 Cyclotella baltica | reverse complement strand
GAAAAGATCAAGGGGGGGGGTGTAAGGAGAGATCAAGTGTGCTTTCAGGAAGTTCCTGAAAGGCTCATCCCTGAAAATTGTCTCGTGCTAGTTTTCAGCTGTTCTCAGAACTTTGTGGTCAATATTTGTTTCTTCATTTTGTCCCTATTGCTTATCAGTATGTTTCTTCTTGTATTTGTACTTTTGTAGAGAAATCAAACCATCCATTCCATTCATAATAAAAAATCATTGTTATTTCAACACTTTATTTCTCTACAACAGTATTATTATTGTCGTGTCATAATCACGCTTCTTGCTATCAGCCTCAAAATTGATATGTATTGTTTGATCTCACTTCCATCCCTAGTAATCTATGGTTCACTGGAAGAACAATCAAACAAATTGACACTGAGAAAAATGTTCAATTCATGTTGATGTAGCTAGCAATGTCAGAAACTATACTAATGATTAATCATCCGAAAGTAAGCCATAAAGATCAACCTCATCCTCATCTTCTTCTGAAAATAAGCCACAAAACTTATCATCTGTGTTCAATTCAATATTGACTAAGTTGTTTTTGTTGAAATCTTTGGAAATCAGCCCGTTATTTGCTTTGGCATTGTACTCAAGATGCGTCAAGACACAGCCACGATCAGAGCAGCTATTTAACAATGCAGACCAATGGGAACATGTCCTCAATACTTTTGAGTCTCCGACCACTATCAATCCCCGCCTGGCTCTTGTTATGGCCACATTCAACCGTCTAGAATCCCGTAAGAATCCCAATTCTCTCAAAAGATTTGAGCGTACTGAAGAGAATAAAACTAAATCAGTTTCCTGCCCTTGAAAACTATCAACTGTTCCTACTTGGACATTTGACATTGGTGGTGTAATTAAGCCAGCATTATTTAATTCCGTACGAAATAGCTGCACTTGTTTGCTGTATGGAGTGATGATTGCAATGTCCTCAGCTTTAATTTCACCCGCCATAATTACTCTCTCTACAATATGAAGTATCACCTCAACTTCAGTGGGGTTAGTACGTCCACCAAAGTTGTGTACCACTTCACTATCATTCCCAACTTCAAGGAATGCCAATGGTTGATCAACGCTGGGCCAAGGAAATCCCTTTGGTGGGGTTGAGTTCAGGTCCATCCCACCATTCACTGCACACGATACTAGACCCTTATAAAAATAATTGTTCGGATGCCGCAGCAATGATTCTGGCATTCTATATTGTTCTTTCAAGACAAACTCATCGATACCATTTTTCAGCAGGCGTTCCATTGGACTTACGCCTATAGTCTTGCGAAGTTCCACATCCTCAGTTGTAACTGTTGGTGGCAATTGTTGTGTATCTCCAACGAGTATTACTTGACGGGCTTTGGCCGATGCCAAGGCGCAAATTAGAGCTGGTTCAGTAGTTTGCCCTGCCTCATCGAGCACGACAATGGGGAATATAGAGCCGTCATCCTTATCCTCTGCTATTGTTGAAAGTAATTGCTGCGCACCTATGCAACTAGTAACAATGACTGGTGCAGTCCTGGTTATCATTTCTTGTGAATCATTAAGACACTTTTTAGAATCATATATTGCAGCTTGTCTGGCTAATCTATCCAAAGTAGGATCACTTGCCTGCTGTCTTAGCTTTACTACCTCTGGTAGCCGTTCAGCTAATGCAGCAATTGTTCTGTGTTGTATGGATGGTGACACTGAGGCGGGTCGTCCGCCTCTAACTGCCGGTACATTCATGTCAAGCAAAGCTTGAACAAGAACATCTGCAGCACCATTGCTGTGCGTGACTGCTAATATTCGAGGAGTTTGTTTATCTGCTTCTATTGTTCCATCTTTACTTTTTCGTATTTTTTGTTTGAGTTCCATCTTCATAGCTGTGGAAATTAACAACGCAGCCACTCGTGTTTTGCCGGTCCCTTGTTAATGGTAAGTGAGATTGAATGACGAGATGAGTACAGACATGCATATATGAACAAGGGCAATTAAGTCATACCCGGAGGTCCTCTAATAGAAGCAATTTTCCGTCTCAAAGCCCAGGTCACTGCCTTTTGCTGTGAATCATTAGGCTTGAATGACATGTGATGCATAGCTTCTTCCAAAGCAGCCCCCACTCTCACATCAAAAGTATCAACACCATCAAAATCACAAAAATGATTCGGCATACCCCTCATCCCATTCAAGTGTTTTTCAGGCTCATAAAACAACTGAACAATTGCATTTGCCACATGACCCGCACCATTTCTTCGTAATTTATCCAATGACATGCGTTGTGCTCTCAATGGAACGCTGGATATGGATTTATCAAGTCTTACGTTATAATTGTCGTGTTTTCTCATTTCCATAAGGCCCGCTGGCCAAGAGGATCCTACTCCCATTGTTAGGTGGTCTTTCCCGACTTCCATTACGAGACCTGGTTAGATTAAATGGCAGGGTGTTTTCATTAGAAAACAGAAGAAAGAGGTAGCATGGTAAACCTAAAACAGGAATATTAATATGTATATAACATTACATACCTTCACGTGGAGCAATATCTCTCCCACGAAACTGCACCTCCGGCGTCATAACAAGCACATCACCCCGTTTAAACCTCTCCCGCATCTTCTCACCGCCACCCCGCTGCAATAACGAAACACGAACGATTTTCTCTCCATACAATTCCGTCTCTGGTGTAGCCACGACATTGAACAGTGCAAGACCGCTCGATTCTAGTTGTGATCGTGTGTATGATTTTCGTCTTGTGGCTAGTTCGGAGACGGTGTCTTGATATTCTTTGGTTAGGAGTGATTCCCAGTAGAAGGAGTAAGATGTAAGTTGATTGTTTAGGTTGATGGCTGATTGTATTGATGTCTTTGTTTCCTCATCGGTGTGTATTGGTGTTGATTGGTGTAAAAGAGTTGAATGCAATGATATTCTTTGGCGTGTCAATGTGTGTAGTAAGGAAGAGACAAACGTGCATAGACAAAGCAGAGATAGGAGCACCAATTGACACTGGTGAGATGTCGACGTCATTGTTTAAGTTCTCCAAAAGTTGTTGACAGTCTCAGCCAGCCTCGGCCCTCCCCAAAATATCGAGCGACTCTTAGCAACGAACTCAATTGAATTCACTGTCGAACGCCATGGACAACATCATTTTTAGTTTTATCGATTAATCCAGACCATGGGATTGTTTCGGCGTTTGGTGGCGCGCGAGGCGGGAGGCGGGGCGGCCTGAAACTCAAAACGTAGTTGGAATGTTGTTTTAGTTTCATTTCTATGTACATATTATTTCGACATTAAACTTAACGTAGGAATAGTTATTACGTACGATTTTGTCCTTTAACATTTTTTTAGCGAACAAAATCTTTCACTAAACCGACATGCTTACCCCCACACGGCCTCCAACGCCAACGCATAGAAACACAACGACCCAAAGCCGCAACAAACAAAACCATGTCCTCCTCCGACTGGTGCACAATCGAATCCGACCCCGGCGTCTTCACCTCCCTCATAGAAAGCTTCGGAGTCAAAAACGTCGAACTAACTGAACTCTGGTCACTCGACGACGATTCCCTAAAAACCCTAACCAACCCCCTCGAAGGCGTCCAAGCCAGCGTCCACGGTCTAATCTTTCTCTTCAAATGGCAATCCTCCGAAAATGCGGCCGAGGGAGCATCCACGCAGGGCAAACCGCTCAGTGAGGAGGAGACTCCGTCCGATTTGTTCTTTGCTAGGCAAATGACTCATAATGCGTGTGCTACGCAGGCTATTCTTAGTGTGTTGTTTAACGCTCGGGATTCTATTGAATCTAATGGTGGAAAGGTTGATGATGAGGAGGGACGGCGTTTAGTGTTGGGAGAGACGTTGTCGAATTTCAAATCGTTTACGGCGGCGTTCCCCCCCGATTTGAAGGGAGAGGCGATTGGTAGCAGTGACGAGATTCGTACGGCGCACAATTCGTTTGGTAGAGCGGAAGATGCATTTTTGTCGGATCCCACCAAACCGAAAAAGATTGCCACTGATGACGATGACGTTTTTCATTTCGTTGCATATGTGCCTCATGGAGAAGATGTGTTTGAATTGGATGGATTGCAATGCGGCCCCATAAAGGTTGGAAGTTGTAAATCCAAAGACAAAAACGGTTGGATTCATGTAGCACGAGATGCTATTCAGAATAGGCTGGCTAGTTACAATCCCGCCGAAATCAAATTTAATTTGATGGCCGTTGTACAGGATAGACGTACTTTTCTGAGCTGTCGTCTCGATGCATTGGCAGCAGCGGGGGTTGAGGAGTCTTCTCCGGATATGTTGCAGATTCGTTCTTCGTTGCATGAAGAGGAGGAGAAACGTGCCAAGTGGGAAGTGGAGAATCAGAGGAGGAGGTTTAATTATTTGCCGTTTTGTGTTGAATATTTGAGATGTTTGGCGAGGAGTGGCAAGTTGGAGAGTTTGGTTAAAACTGCCAGGACGGTGGCGGGTGAGAAGAGGAAGCGAGCTGAGGCTTGGAAGAAGGAGAGCTAATGTTGATAGAGTTGGGATCACTGCTATCTACGCATTTTTTCAAAATAGAGGTCCATTGTGACCATCTTTGCTAAAAAGTTCATTTGTCTAATGGACAAAAATCTGCACTGGTAGATTCAACTGGTGACCATTTTTAACAATTTTCTGGCTGATATAAAAACCTTTTTTATACTGATCAATCATGGTGTACGGGATTCACAAAACGAAAAATTAAAGATAGATTAGATTGAATGTGATAATTAATCTCAACTGAAGCAATCTGGTCATAGGCTCCGATGAAGAATACAAAAAAGGCTATAATAAGCTGGCATAGTAGAAGTGACTCAACTTCACAAACAGCTGTACTCACCATTCTAATCCCGTTCCCACACTCTGAGTGGTTAGTTGTGTGTTTCTAGAGGTTATGACAGAAAAATTAATCTTTTATCAGAATGATTCAAAAGTATAAAACAACTGGATGGGTGGATTATTTTAATATTTTGAAATTATAAAGCCTACTAAAATCATTCTATTGTGTCCGCCCAAATATTTTCAGAGACGTCATGAGCTGATCAAGCTTATGTGTTCAAATTGAATTGACTCTATTGTCTCGTCTTTTTTCCCTCCTTTGTGTCCTTTAATTTGCTGCATTGTTCTCTGCTATCGTTCACATTATCTGAATTTTGTTTGACCAATCACTCCTGTTCTCGCTCATGCTATGTTTTTAATTCTCAAGTTTCGAATTTGGATATGCCTTGTATAGGATTATTGTTGTCTAATGTTGTTCAATGTTTTCTTTCGAAGTTAGATTTGGGGACATGAGGTCATCAATGACAACAAATTGACCATCAAATCTCATGCACTTCAAGTGTGCATGACATTCGATGATTGATTTGTTGTTTCAAGTCAGTGTTGGCTTGTGAAATCAATGCAAATTCCTCTGTCTGAGCAGCGAGTTGACAAGTCAGTACATTCTTCTCTTTAGCAAGGCTCTGAATCTCGACAGCACTTTCATACTTTGTTTTAGACAAAGCAGCTTTAAGGCCTTCGATCTTTTGTGTGCAATCCGTTTCCATAATTTGGCATTTGCGATCATTTTGTTCTTGTTGTTTTGACATTTCTTTTTCTAGATTGGCGACTTTGTTTGCTAAAATGTCTGCCTCGTCCTGAGCTACAATCTGAATGTGAAATTTCTCCTTCTTGTGCTGTGCTCTCAGGTCTTCCATTGCTTTCTCCCAGCTCAGCCTCTCACCGGATCGAGCACTTTCAATGCTGGCTGCGGCATTTTCCAAGGTTCTGATTTTCTGTTGCAAGTTTAACACGTCAGCTTTTGACTGCTTGTTGCTTTGCTCGAGGTTGGCTTTTGTGGCTTCCAGTTTTTGCACCTCGTTGCGAAGAAATGATATTTGGTCTTCGAGCTGCAACACTTCATTGAAATGCAGAGCTTGTAATTTACTTCTCCAATCGGACGCCGCAGTCTGAACCGAGTCAAATGCACTCTGCATTTCTTTTAATTCTGCTCTGATGTGGATTAGTTCAGACCGAATGCTAGTGACACACCCAGATGATTGTTTCACATGTTGTTTGTAGCGTGATAAATACTCAATTTCATTCCGAGCTATTGCCAGCTGTTCATCAAGATCAAGTCGTTTCTCTTGCACTTCATTCAATTCTGCATTCAAGGTATGTTTTACATTGCTTAATTCGTCATTTAAAGTAGCAATGACGTTGGTCTTATCGTCAACCCCCTGGCACATGTGGCTGCATTTTTCTTCGAGCTGTTTGACGTCGATTTCTAATGAAAGTTTATCATCATTCGCAACGTCGAGGAGGCGCTTCAAGTCATTGTTCTTTGCAGCAATGGCGTGGGATGCCATGACATGACATGGCATGCCAGAGACACGAACACGTGAGGTTAAATACGTCAACTATATAACAAGAAGGGCAGCCACCGCAGCATCTCTTACCTCCCTCTCCAAACAGACAACTTGTCTACTACAATCATCAAAAGCCCGACCACTTTCATCAACTTTCAAGTGCAAATCTTCATTCTCCCGTTTCAACTCATCAATAACACGTTGATTCGATACACTACTTGCATCCAACGAATTCTGAAGTCGTCTGATTTCCAACCCTAATTTCTTTTCAACGTCACATTGTTCCTGAATTCTGGATCGTAAGTTTGGTACCTCCTTGGCAATGGACCGTGCTTCATTTAATTCATTTTTGAGGTTTGCAATTTCGGCATTTAATCGTGTTGTAACCTCGAGTCGAATCTGCTGGTACTTGTCATTCTGTTGGATAATTTGCTGATAAATCTTTTGCTCGTATTCTGCCTTGACCAACGTTACTGCATTTTCAACCTCGATCTTCTCATGCTCTGAAGCATCGACTTTTGATTGAGCTATAGCTTTGTCATGTTGAGATTTTAAACAATACACTTCGTGTGTGTGGGCATTGGTCAATTCTTCACGTTGACGCTTAAGTGCAATTTGTTGTTCTCTTTTCGACTCTTCTTTCAATGATATCACCTCATTTCTATGTCTTTTGACCGAGTCTTGCAATTTGAGAGTAAGATCATTTGCTATTTCTGTTTGTGATGAGAGGTCTTTGGATAGCTTTTCGGTCAGTGATGCAATGTCCTTTTGATGTTGAGCTTGTAATTGAGCTTCTTTTTCATTTGATTCGTTTTGAACTGCTGTCAATTGTTGCTGCGCCTTTTCTTGTACACTGTCTAATCGCTGCTGGATTTCCTTCTCAGTATCAATCAATCTATCACCAAGCTCTTGCAAAGCAGCATCTTTGGCCTTGATTTCATTCTGCAACAATTCAAGCTGGGCCTTGGTTTCGTTTTGAATGTCTTTAATTTTTTGTGCATGGGCATCGCATAGCTTCTTTTTGTCTAGTTCTACGCTTTCATTGGCTGTGTTGAGATGTACTACAACCTACCAAGTGATGAATTGAGGTTATGAGGTTAGCTACCGAGGCACCAGTGAAACGCGAGTTATAAAATATTGACGCTAGAAATTGAAACTCACTTTTGTCAATTGTGCCACCTTCTTTGACAGACGATAGTGCGTGTCGCTCAATGAAGATGCTGTTGGCGTACTCATTGTACTGGGATTGATAATGTCCTGCTTTTAATTCAGGCGCCCTCTCCCTTTGCCCTCAATTCCACCGCGCCCAAATTCAAGAGGGTGCTTCTCTCGGCTCTGATTCAGATTGGAAAATCCATTTTTAAATTTAGGCGGGAATTCCATTGTGGATCAATGGACTGATCATTTGAATTTTGCCATAAATTCTTTCAGCTCACAATTCCATTTCATTGCCATTCTTTCAAACTCCCTCCATCAAATACCACTACACCATCAAAATCCCATGGGCTGCAAATCAAGCCGTCTCGTCACCACGCTCTCTGCAAAATCTGCAAATCTCGCCTCTAAAATTCCATCGGGAGGCGAAATGGCCGGCACTGCCGTCGCTGTCGGTCAAGAGGAAGACAAGGCTAATTCCAAACGAGACGAAACCATGATTATTCATTCCACGGATGGATCTCGTGGTAATTCTGCCAATTCTACCGTCTCGCATGCCTCAGTGGAGGGAGACAAGTTGATTTTTGACGCTCAAGACGACAACGACGTCAATTTCTTCAAGCCATTCGAACCGTCACCCATGGATTCAAATTCCATTGACAATTCTTCCAACGTCCCGCCTCTTCTCACCCAAGAATTACTCGCAGCGGCATCCATTTCAAAATCCAAATGCTTTGATGCGACGGATTCGTTATCACCCCTCCATGAAGATTCAGCGTGGAGCACGCCGCCGACCAAGGTCATGCTTCGTGAGCCGAGTGCTCCTAGTTTGACTAGGAGCTCGGTCTCCAGTTATGGCGTTGGGGAGAGGACAGAGGCGGGTGGTAAAATGTTGCAGAGGGAGGATTTAAAGTCGAGAATGCCAACGCCGATTACGTTGGACGATAAAATGAGTCAAAGCAAGGATGTGTGGCGGTGCAGAGACGTCCTTTCTTCATGGGCGATGGAGTTTGAACAGAACGTCTCTCTTGGTATGAAGTGCCTTGGTGCGATGGCCAAAGATGCAGCGAAGGAGGCCGTTACCATGGGTGCACATTGTCTAAGCACAATTGCCAAACTATTCGTGGCATTTATCATGCTTTCCATCCAAGCATGCTCTCCCATAATCACATTCATTACATCCACCTGCCAATACTACACTTTAGCCCTCCTAAATGCCATTTACAACCATCCAGAAATTGCAACAGCCACACTTTCATGCCTCTTTACCTTTGTTCTCCATCTCAACACAATTTACGGAGAATTTGTATGGGACGATCGAGCCGCGGTATTGGGCAACCCGGACGTTATTGGTACCCGTTCCATCTTTCCACATGTGTTTACCCATGATTATTGGGGCCAATCCATGTTTTTGGACAAGTCTCATAAATCGTATAGGCCACTGGCTGTGCTGAGTTTAAGGTTTACAAATTGGAGAGCTGGTACAAAAGCCATGGCGTTCCATTTGGATAATGTGTTGGTTCATTCGTTGGTGATGTACTTCTATTCAAGGGTTTGCTTTTGGTTGGTTCGAAAGTATGTTGCAAGGAGGAGATTGGCTACTCTGACGGCAGTTTTGGCATCAATCATGTTTTCTGTGCATCCCATTCATACAGAGCCCGTGGCATCCATTGTTGGTGAGTTTCTTGCCTGATTGTCAAAGCAAATAAACTCCATATGACCTCACAATTGTTGTTTGTATCGCCAATGATTTTCATTTTTAGGTCGCAGTGATCTTCTCTGTGCATTCTTTTACCTAATTGGTATCTGGCTCTACATGAACGGCAAACGCACCCCGGCACTTGTTGCTGGAGCTTGTGCCACTTTTTCAAAAGAGGTTGGAATCACCGTCTTTGGAATGTACATCGTCTCAGACCTCATATCGTGCTGGGTAGAGAAATCTCAAGAGTTTAGGCGTCTATTATCCCAATCAGCAAAGAATGCGGGAGTTGCAATCCTATTGACGGCACTTCATCTCAAACTACATGGCAGGACAATTCTTCATCCATGGAGCATTCTTGAAAACTCAATCTCTCTGTTGGACGACCGTAACGAGAGAGTGTTTTCTTACGCCCATGTTCACACGGTGTACCTGTGGAAGCTGATTTATCCCTGGCAGTTGTCGTACGACTATGGCTACCCATGTATCCCGCATCAGACAAGTTTGAATTGGACAACAGCTCTTGTTTATGTGGCAGTGTTGGCCTCCTTCTTTGTGGCAGTGAGGCAAGACAATGCAATCATACTATGGGGCTTGTCTCTGGTTGTTGTGCCTTTCATTCCAGTTTCAAATGTGTTCTTTCCTGTTGGCACTATATTGGCCGAGCGTCTTCTATATTTACCATCCATGGGATTCTGCCTAGTGGTTGGTCATGCAATGGCAAAGTTAGTTGACAGAAATGATAATGGCAGGTCAAAGGAAAGAGCAAAACCCATGTGGTCAAGAGCACAGAAAATTGCCAAAGGGATGACATTCATTGCACTTTGCGCATACATGTGCTTAATGGCCATAAAGACTGTGCACAGAAGCCAGGAGTGGCGCAATGAATTGTCCCTCTTCAGATCAGCGCTGCATGTTTGCCCAAGGTCACTAAAGGTGTTGAACAATTATGCTCTCCAGTTTCTTTCAGAAGATCCTGAGCATGCCATTCCTTTCCTAGGTGAGAGAGGCAATTCTTTATGCAAATTGTTTTTATGAGTTGATTGCAGTCTAATCTATCATCGTTCATTATCCTGTTTCCATACCTTTTTGCTTTTGTAGAAGAAGCAGTCGCCATACATGATTACAGTGCGGCACACTTCAACCTTGGGATCGCAAATTCAAGCATTGGTCGTTACAAGAATGCCATTCAGTCATTTGACAAGAGCCTTACTTTGAACCCCAGCCACAGGACTCAAATCCTTTTGGCAAGTGCGATGAACAACTATGTGGTTGAAAACAGCGATGCAGATGACGCATATGATTTTGCCGCACAAGCACTTGATCATATTGATTTTGTCATTTCAAACAGTGATCAGGCATATCCACGGGCATACTACCTCCGCTGTTTGCTTGGGCAATCCATTGGGCAAAGCGCCCATGTCAATATCAAGTATTGTAAGGATGCTATTGAAGCAAATCGATCATTGATACCAGTTGAAGAGTTGATTGGATTTCTTGTAGTTGAGGATGTAGTGTTGAATACAATTGGACTCTTGTTCAAAGAAAATGGAAATGACATTGAGGCAATTAAGTATTTTGAGCAAGGACTGGCAATCAATCCAACTTCTTCGGATATCATGGTGAATCTTGCCTCGATTCATTCCACCCACGGAAAGTATGACATTGCCACTGAATATTTTGAGCGCGCGAGTGCTCTCATCACTGATCCGGCCATTAGATCACTCCTCATGACTAATATGGGGTACTCTTTGGAAGCACAAGGGTTTCTGTTATCTGCCATGGCAGTTTATGAGAAAGCAATTGAAATTGCTGGACCAAACGTTCATTCTCAGTTGCTAATCAACCGAAACAACCTTGAGACACATTGCCTAGAAAACACATGCACCTAAACCCAAAACATCCATAAACGCCGAACAAGACAATTGTTTTGGTAAAAACTGTTTTGTTGTCATTCTGTCTCTAGAGACAGGTGGACTCAAATGTGTATTCATAACTTCATAATTCAATTGATAAGAAAATGTTAATAAATATGCAAGAACTTGATAGTATTAATCTAATTTCCAAACGGTTTCTATATTACCCAGCAAACATACTAGCATCTAATGTTATCTAATGTAAGGAAATTTAACTTCTTTAACCATAAAGCAGATTATTGGTCTTCTATCTTCAATGATATGTTGGAAAAATCAGGTTTTGGGCTGTGAAAAGAATGGTGTTTGCTGTTGCGTTCTTTCTTTATTTTCTCACTTTTAATCCAGACCAAAACACCAAAGCATGGTCACTTGTTGAGATCAATAACAATTAATTTATGTTAGTTACAATACAATTAATTTACTTTAGTTACAATACAACACAGGAATTACAACTACATTCATCTGCCACAACTGAACACCATTATTTCTGCCACCAAATTTACCATATAACCAAGTAATCCATGCCTACCTGTATTCAATCTTTTCAACTCTTGTGAAAAAACACTTGCTGCATTGATTGTTTTTGTTAAACACCAACTTCAACAATCAGGTTTTGCCAGAAAGCTAATTGTTAACATCATACCATTAAGCAGGTTACAATCTACTACCATGTTGTCTCCTTCATCAAATAATCCTCCTCCCCATCAATCATGACATCATCTTCTGTTGCATTGACACATGCATTTATTTATTCAATTGATTTTAGCCCTTTTTGATTATCCAATTTATTATTACAGTTGATTGTTCGCCCCATACGTATCATTTAAATAATGATTTCCGGACCAATTGTCACCAAATTAATACAATTGATCGGTTTCAGATTTCCACCCTTGCCAATTCCCCTCCACAGAAATCCAGTCCATGTATGAAACATTTTAGCTCCTAGGTCATTGGGATTTTTGTCATGAAAAACTCCTATAAAACCAAGATCCAGCTCTATTTGCGAGAAGCCATGAAAACTACCATCGTTGGGCTAAATGCGAATGTGATAGATGGATCTTTTGGATATTTATTTTTAGATGCATCAGGATGGGAGAGAGCTTCTTCTTCTTTCTGACTAATGTCTGGATTATTATTTTTGGGTGCTAGCTCTTTCTCAGACTCAATAGGATCAGATGCTTTGACTTCAGCGGGTGTGATGAGAGCTTTTCTTTCTCAGGAGCAGAAGAACAATAGATCATTCTTCAATCCTGGAAACAGTAGAAACATCATTATGTCTTTGTAGCTTGACAGGAGCGGGGGGAGCGGTTTGTCTTCTCTCTTTGGCTCAATATGAAGTTGAAGCTACATTTACAGTCCAGATTTGTGTTTCTTGTTTATTGACATTGTTAATGTTGATACAAAGAAATTCTTCAGCAACATAGAATGCATCATGCTTGTTAAATATACCATCACCGGAAAAAAGTAGAGCTTCTGCGTCATTTCGGTGTTTGAATAACTCTGAATGACTTGATGGTTTTTTTGCTGCTAGGGTGGAACAAGCAAGGTCCCTAGCGTGGTCAACTATCTCAATATTCACAGTACATCACCAACAGCTGCTCTCATCAGTTGGGCCACCACAACACTGAGGCGCCTCTGCTGAGGATTACTCTCTTCCAGGTATTTGAGCTATGTCGTCACTTCTTTCGGAGTGACTGACCCATAATCAACTTCACTCCCTGATCATGCCGGGTGCACTAAGAATATCTCATGCAATGTATTTAAAATGATAATGGTACCTAGTAGAGGCATCCCTATTTGGTATCCTACTCACACTAGAAGGAGGAAACACAACATACTAAAGAGTACCAAATACATTTTGTCTATTAAGAGATCCCCAAACTTTCAATTGTTAACTTGTTAATAATTGAAATCAGGATGATCAGAGATTTCAGAAAAGTATAAGTTTGTCTATGCTATCTATGAAACTCAAATGTTCAGGTGGATGGCCTGATCTCTTGTTTACCCATGGCACCCTGCACCATCCTTCCTCCATATCTGGCCTTCGACAGGCCAGAGACATAACAATCGATCAGCGTTGGCCGGTCTGAGTCTGGGGTGACGTTAAAAGCCACAGAATGATCTTGGCAGGGGAGGGGAAATCTGTGGATTTTCAATTGGTATTATTGGCTGGGGCCCGTCAGCCTCAACATAGTGACGGAAACAACTTCTAATGGTGGATTCTACTACCTAAAAATGTGTAACAATCAGATGATAAAGGGCGACACAGCAACAACAACAAACAACAACAATCAAAAATATGACATTTTCTCTCATAGAAATGAAGTATTTTACAGGGACAAACTACAACGTCAGTCAGCAAAAAATCAAAGGATCTGTCCAATCACGCTTTTACCTAGCAGTCACGAGAATGAGTTATTCTCTTGAGTGTGACAGTTATCAACCATTACTACCATGTTCGATCGATCATTTAGATTGTTGTATTAGTGGCTTATAGAGAGATTCTAAATTTTCTGTTTCTCGGCTTTTGAAAACTTTAAGCTGGGAATTAGTACGATCATAACTTAAGAAATACAGTGCATAGCAACATCACCTGTAGCTCACAGCTTTTCAAGAATCTTCAGTGGGAGAAATCAGTGTGATTTCTTATTTAAGCTGAAAAACACGCATGATAAAAATCTAGCTCACAGCTATTTGCATCGAGCTTGCAGCTACGACAGTTAAATTTTAGACTGAGCGTGGGAATTAGTACATATTGAACAAATGAATACTTAGAATAAAAATAAGTTGAATTTGAGCAAAAATTTAGCTACGTGCTGTGGGAACCTGAAGCTTGTAACTAGGGGTGATTGTGCACTGACAAGATGATATATTAGAGAGTACTATGACATGGAGTATTAGAGTCAGGATCAGTGCCGGTTGTGTTGTGTGAGGCCACAGACCATAGATCCTTTTCAGTCTTCATCATCTAATCCATTTGAGCAGTACCTCCCCCAGCTAGTCTATGTCTATGTCATCAACAGTTTTTTTCATTTATCCTGCTGAGTTTTTGGAGGACTTTTAGTGTCAGAATGGAAAGGATGAGGTGGATGAGGTAGTGCACAACAATAATAAATAGGAAGGGGAATCTTACAGCATTTTAGAAGACAATGGATGAAGTTTATTGATTGATTTATTGAATTCATAGCCAGACTGTTGGATCTATACTTCAATAAATGCCCATTGCTTTTCTGTTGCACCTTTCCTAGAATTGCTTAGTTTGAGAAGATTCTATCCTCAGTGTTAGAAGCTGTAGAAGTACTACCAGGTGAATGGCATAAAACCCTTGAGATTGTAGAAGATTATCTCAGTGCTCCCTGATAACATTGACAACATCAATTGATTCTATCAGAACTGTAGATTGCATTCTTAACCGGGGATGATGATGGTCTCACAATTAAAACACTGTGCATCTGTTTGTACAGCAAAGTTTGTCCCGATCAGTCAAAGGGACTTTAAGGAGATTTAGATGCTTTCCCAATGAGCGTATTCTGCTGTTGATGCAAGTAATGCAACAATTGATGCCCCACAGGAGATATTCAGGATAGGCTAGAGGACTTCATGGAATCAGGCTACAAAATCTGGCAATGGAGACATGATGGTGTCATTACTTATCTATATGGGCTTTAGTTGTTTGGCCATATATGAACTGGTAATGAACTCTGCCAGACGTTGGTCTCTATCAAAAAATGATCAGGGAATAATAGATGGATGTAGGGAAACCCTGCACTATGAGAGGAGAATATCCTGACACAGTAAATGTTACGCTAAATAACAACAACACCTGCACAAGCTCCAATGTATGATTTTATTTTGGCACTCACCATGAGCTGAGGAAACAATAGGCTCTGATAATATGAGTTACAGTGGAGAGAGATGACAATTGAGTTACTGTGGCAATAGAGGGGGGTACATTAATAGTCCTGAGAGATGACTCTTATATTAGAGAGCTTCACTCTGAATTATGCTTGGTGGCCTTCATTCTTGAATGCAAAGAAAGCATGTGGAGGGTTGTGAGATCATTCTCCAAATAATTACTGGATGTGTATGCATACAGGCTTCTTAGGACTGACCAATTGGTACCCTCAACAGGGTGATCCACCTATCTTCTTGCTGTCTCTATAAGTAAGCTGATGAAGGAGGTAAGACATGAACAATGTTGGGCAATGGCTGTAAATAAAGTGCAGGTTCATGACTCAGTGACAGGGACGCTGGTGGCAAAAAGAAAGGAAGAAATCCAAAAGGAGATAGAGGAGCAGCTAATCTGATATGTAAACTAAGTAGGGGGGGGGATCAAAAGTACTGGTTGTTGGCATTGAGGTTATTAAGAGCAGCTAGAAACTCACAGGCAGGTGGATCAATGGATGACAGACACAGCTCTCATCTCAACACTCCTGACTGTTGGGATATAAGGCTTTCAATAGCCTGTAATACCCGAGGAGGAATCCAGTAATAAGAGTGTCAACTCTCTTTTGTGTGGTCCAAGCTGTGACACTGAATGTGCAGACATTTGATGTATGAAGACTCCGGTGTGATGGTTAAATAGTATTCAGGTAGATATGCATGAAACACCAATATTCCTACGTTGTATTATAGTGAAGTGTCTAACTGAAACCAATGATGGTAAGTTATCATAGTAACCCTGTTGACTTTAGGAAATTGGATACACTCTCTGTACATAAGAAAAAGAACATCTTTGTTCAGATACCAGGCTTATCATTATGGGGCTACAGCGGAAATCCACTCCAAATTTACTGCTCCCCCCAATCTGCAATACCTTTCTGCTGGTTGATTTTTGATTGTGAAAGTATTGTGTCATTCCGCTTGAAGATTTAAAAGATAAGCCCTTTGACTCGCGAGTATTTTTGAACTCGCAATGTGACATGAGAAACCATTCGCTGTGAATCGAATGTTATTGAAAGTAACGTATTTAGGCAAGCCCTTATTGACTGAATTATTTTAAATCGCATTGGGAAAATAACCGCTCGACCGAATCCATGTAGAACAGCCCCATATGTGTGAAGCACTAGGTGATCTTATTTTTGAAATCAGCCCAATCAGTAATCATGTCACGGGGAATAAAGATCAATTCCATGAGCGCCACAAAGAATCGAAAACGATTGAATCGAACACCAATTTTCTGATAAAGAACGGTTTCACGTTAGCTTTAGGCCCCATGTTATTTTGTTAGGTGAAACTATTTAGGGTGAATTTCAATGAGTAGAAAGGTATGATGTCACCAATGACTCTAATGGTTAAAGATCAAAGTTCCTGCATCAGATTAATTAAACATCAGCTTCGTGTCTCATGATCTTATGGTGATGATATATACTGTGATATTCCTTTGAGTTTATATTTAGGAAAATTGGTTGAGAGAGGACAGGATTTAGAGAAGAAATGGCTTTCAATTAAATTTTCAGGAGACCTATATTGATAAGCTTACCACAGGCTGATAAGCAAGAAGATGTTACAATTACAAGAATTGATATTTGATCGAATTTGGCTTTGTCTATTTTGGTGACCAATTGATTATTTTATATGACACTAACTATCTAACCTGTGCTTTGAGCCATTGCACATTTCCGAGCAAGGAAAAAGAGATATCCCATTTTTATGTAATAATTTGCCTCATGTTTGATTGACCATGTTCCCATTTTACTTTTACCAGTGTCAATTTAGATCATGAATAAAGAGACTAAATGTTACATTGCACTGCCTTTTCTAATTGACAATGGATTTTTATTCCATTCCATTTAAATCAAGACCACACATTAAAAATGGCGAATCATCAATTCAATGAAACTTTACGGCCAAATAAGAGTAGATAAGAGAAAGAACATAATAACAGGGCACAAATTGAGATCTTCAAAGATAGCAACAAATCTAAGTTATTCATGGGTTTAGAATATAATTGCTCTTTGGGTAGTAGTCAATGCATTTCCTTCAAGTTCATTGGAACTAAAAATGTTAGTCAGCAGAATGAAAAATTACTTTTGTTGGCATTTGCTGTACGGAAAGTTTGTTTAACACAGCAGGAGAGTGTTAACAAGGAGGATATTAAATGTACCTTCCATAGCATTTCCTTACAGAAGATTGGAATGCTACTGTATACACTCTCCGTGCATCAAAATATTTCGGATACAAATAAAATATCTAGCAGCTAGCAATCAATCCACCAGCAGCAAGCATTCACTCCTCATCTCAATGCCTCCACCTTTTCTCATGACCATCTTCCATTTGAGGCTCAAGAAACCCCCGAAAAGCAATTTGTTCCGGTGTGAATGCATCTTTCCAAAAAGCACTCCATCTTGCACCGTATCCTTCTGCCGTGCGTACCTCAATGACAGGCCGTGTAGATTCCGTCCCACCAAAGTTGTGAATGTTGATCCATGATGCCTCTCTAATTAACTTTTTAATGACATTTTCAGCATGGTCGTTTATCATGGATTCACTCCCTTGAATGACACCGAAAAATCTTGATTTTCCTCTATCTGCATGTTTGGTTAAAGCCCTAGCTCCCACGGTGAGTGAAGATTTTGAGTTTGGTTTGTGCAATTCCATAGAAGCTTTTATAAGATCTCTACATGAAGGAGGCAGGAGGTATGCAACACGTGTAAAATTGTCATTTGAAGGCATTGATGCCGTTCCAACGGTTCTTCTCATACCTAATAAACTTAATATGCCTCTTTCGCCTGTGTTTTGTAACCACAATTTGCATTCGTCCTCTGAAGTGAAAGTTCCTGAAGGAGGTGGAATGAAGTCATCAGTTGTTTTACATTCTGTCATCCCAAAATGAACCGCGGGTAAGAACATTATGCTGTTCTCATCCACCTCATTGTAACTTGTATTGTAATTGTCAATTTTGTGATCATGTATAATTTGCAGCCGTCGAATTATTTCTTTGTAGAAAGGCCTTTCAGGCAGTCCCATCAGCTTTCGATGCAAAGCGCATCCATCAGGATTACAAACCATGTGACTCAATGTTTCATTGCCAGGATTCATTAACAATCCACGTACAAAGTCTGGTGAGAGGCCACACTGCAAATCCGAAGGTGCATCGTTTAACAACAAACTTTGTAGTGCAGATTCCATTAGTTCGTATTGCCGAGACTGGATCCGATTTGTTATCCCATCACCAGAAGATGTGGATGTTTCATCATTGTCATTTGTATTAATCATGATATGAGTATGTTGCCACGCTGTAGGTATTGTTACCGCCGATCGCACTGGCTCATGAAATATTGCGTGCTGTAGGAAGCATGGAGTGGAAAGATTGTTTCTAATTATTTTGGCCATCAGAGAGAACAGTGAAACGTTGGTATCATCTAGTAAAAAAACATTCGCTTTAGCTCTTAATTGTGGCATTGATTCAGGCCTCTGGAGCGGGCGGTATAACTGGACGATCGATGTCTGGCTTCCTCTGGTTTCTTGTAGCTTGCGTTGTGAGCATCCCGCCATTGCATGGTTGATGGCTAAGAGAGATGGGGGTGTTGGAACAGGTTTTTAATGTATTGCCACTTCCATAGGTTAGCTCGATAAACAATTCGCGCTTCCACGAATTTTGACACTGTTCAAACAATCCTACTCTACTCAACAAGTTAAGTCTGAAGGTATAGTTTATTTATTACGCCGTTTCAACATTTGACGCGTCCTTTTGTAAGTCGCGTTTCGTATAACTTATCATGTTCAAAGCTGCGCGATTTAAATAAGTTTGCGCTAGATCCTTCTATATCAACTGACCTACCTCTACACACCCCATCCACCGCCCGTCCGATTCATCAATAAACTCCGCCCGCCTCCCTCGGTCATACAGCCAACGACCCTACATCATCATTTCTGCTACATCATGAAAGACGAAGAGCAACTCGCTTCTCTCGTCCTCCTGCTGCAACTCCCCTCAACAACTGATGTCACTAATGACATTGAAGCGTCCGAGCTACAACGGACGTTAGAACACAACGATTGCAATCTGCTGTGCTTCATTGGCCGTCTAGTCAACAGCTACGCATTGGAAGAAGAAGCCTCAGCTTCCGAACCAAATGAGGTGAAACATACACTGCTTCGTCTGGCAGCTCGTGTTTTATTAATGCGATATGCAGCTTATGCAACGAATCAAAGTCATATGACACGAGATATGTTTGATGGTCGAATATTTGAGTGGGAAAAGAGTTTGTTGAAATCACTTCTTGGTGCTGTGTCAGTTAATACTAAAATACACTCCGATGCAATTCAGAATGTAGACGTTGAGATGGCATGGGTCATTGTCGGTCTGCTAATGCAATGGTCTGGTCAAGTAAAAGAGGTACCAAATGTTGATAAAGAAATTGAAAAACTTTTGATTGAATCAATAAATGTCCTGATGGCTCGTCATCAATTATGTGCCACAGGGCCAAGAGATTTAGAAAAATCGCACTCAACATGTCAGAATTCTACAGCAGCAAACAATGACGATTCGTTGATGGTTCAAACAATAAATTCCATACTAGATGGCTCTGATGAAAATGAAGTTGAATGGGATGAACAATTCAACACAGCAGTTGCCTCATGCTTTCGTGCATTTATAGAGACTTGCAGTGAACCAAGAGTTACTTCATCAATTTTACTGGGTATGATTCAATGGTCACAACAAAAAGACGAAATGTGCTTGGATCTGTATTGTATCGTTTTGCAATACTTGGGTATGTGTCTGAATGGTGCACTTGAGGGAGACAGTTGGAAGACTAATCGCATGTCTTTTCAGCAGAATGCAGACAAATATTATTCATATTTCTTCCGCGACAAGAGTAGTGATAAATCTTCTTCAGAGGATACTTTCATTGCAATCAAGTCATTTCTGTTCTACGGATTGATTGTACTCTGCAACAATCCTGACAAGAATCTTCAAATTAACCGGGGAGAAATATATTCCTTGTTCTTGAGGCTATGGCAGCTGCTTGGACCAGAATGGCTGTATGAAAGTAATACAACCTCCAATGATAATTGGAGTGCTTCAGGTATTGACTGGTGGCAAAGGAGTGATTTTGCAAATAGCAAAGACAACAACAATCGACTTGGTCAAACGTGGCAACTGTGCACGCTTGTTCGTTTGGCTGCTGGTGAATTCCGATTGAGCTTGGGCCGATGGATGGCTTGTATAGAGGAGCAGCGTGAAACCAAAAGTGGTGGTGTTTCTGAAATTAATTCATGTGCACAAATTGTTGTTGAAGCAGTACAATTGATGACTTCCCTTGCTGATGATGAGGATGAAGATGTGATGGATCAAACTAATGGACGGGACAGTGTTTGGACACCGGATGCAATTCTACACGTACGGCAATCTCTTCAGGATGCTTTGAATGCAGCAATTCAATACTTCAACGAGAATGAAGAATTGCTTAACAAAGATTGTGATAGTAATACGTCCAATAAAATGGAGAATGAAATGGGAGAAATTGGAAGAACATGCTGTTTAATCCTGGGAACAATTGCACCAGAATTAGAGCTGGATCATTTGCTGAACACATGCAATGAAGAAAAAACTCAAGCCTCTTTTACCAATGCCATGTGTACCTGTATTTTGTTCTGTGGCAAATTTTCAAAGAAAAGGTCACCGGAGACTAGTGAAACAAAAAACTCCGGGCAAGAAGAGCCACTGTCATACTTACTTCCATGCATCATGTCTATTGTAGATATGGCAAGTTCTGAATATGACGAAGAGAACTTGTCAGTGAAAGAATCTGCAGAGAAGTTGCTTGTTATTTTATGCAAAAAAGGACAGCTTATGCAAATAATGTGTACATTTCTTGATAGGCTGCAAACTCAATTCAACACTGCCAATTGCAAATTTGACCAGCACTCCCATTTTTCATCCATTCTGAGGCTATTTTCCATTATTGTAAATGGTTTGCTTGAGCTGGGGTCAAGTGATAAGTCAACATTACAATTTACATCTCCGGAATCAAACAAACTATCTGCTGCTTTGATGCAATTCGATGAGTTGTAACCTCCTTTCAATTTTGATATATTTATATCCATAATTTCATGAACAAAACTACTAAAACTTAAACTTCATCATCTGCCTTATAAGATTTTTGTGTCAGGATTTTTGCACTTTGAGATGTAATGCATGAGAGAGACTTGTAAACATCAAACAAGCTCGGCTACTTTGCTGCTAGTTGTAGATCAAGCACAAACCAATAGGTACCTAGATTGTAAGTTTTAACATGCAACTATGCCCAAACATATCAATACGAACATCAACAGAAGTTTACCAACATTTTTATTTAATCAATAGTTTTGATAAAAACAGAGAGGTCAAAGAACCCAAATGTATGGTGACCCACCCTTGAACAGCTTCAACGCGTGAATCTACAGGTACACCCTCAGTAAACATCAGCAAGAACTGGCAGGTTTTCAATTAGTTTCATACAGAAAATGGGGCTCAATCAATTTTGGCCAGCACGAATTGAAAAGACAGCAAGGATCTAAAGTACTTCAAGCTATTAATATTTCAAAAAGAACTGTCCCATGAAAACATTGTCAATGACTCGCAACTGAAAATCATGTGACTTCATGTTTTACTTGCTGTGATAACAAAGGCATCTCATTAAGAAAGATCATCATTCTAGCCTGATGGAAAGATAACAACACCCATAAGTTTAATTGGCAAATCCTACCTCCAAACACTGAAAGTTTTATAAAGCAAATATTTTTAATTCAGTAATGATGAGTGCTTGTTAAAAAGTTTTTATCCAAATTTCAAAGATTTCAGCGCCTCCCGGCTGCAAAGCACATTGTAACAGAATGATGATTCAATGACATGGTAAAATCATAGAATACAACCATACAACTCCAAGATGACATTATATGCAAGTGAGCCAGGCTGAAATGACTTCATATGATGCACAAGTCATAAGATATTCGGTACTCATGAGAGAGTGTCTCTGAATTTGAATACGCTGGAAAGCAGCCAGCATGGTCACACCTGGGTAAGACTTTTTTGCAATAGTCCTCTGCTCCAAGAAAAATAAAAATTTAGAACCCTGATCCAGCATGCGTGAATTGCCTAGATTGTTCCACATTCACTATGAAATGCATTTACATATTGTTTATTACAAAGATCTATAATCGGTGCTAAAATTTCGTCACCATTTCTTGACAGCCATTTGCATATCAGAACGCTCAGAATTTGTTCATTAAAAAGTTTAAAATTTTTGTTCACTTAGAGATCCGCCCTAACTCAAGGCTGTAAAACAATAAAAAATTCTCATCATTGTGGTTAGATTCTGAATTTACTCGATCAAATATCAAGATTATCCAAATCCTATCCAATACTTAACACAAACCCAGCTATGTAAACAAGGCGGTACCAAGCAAGAAGGAGGAGGATGAAATAAGGTGTGCCTCAACGAGCAAAAAGTTTTGACACCAAGGCAGTCACAAGGCTCATGGACATTTGTAAGACGTGACATAGCAAGTGCACACTTAAACAAGCTGTAAACAAGAATTGACCGGTAGACTAGTCAATTAACTTGGTCTTTGAACATGAGAGCTCATCAGTGAAGGAGAAATATATCCCTCCAGTCCCAGTTGCAGTGTATTTGAAATTTCTTACCTGCCCAGCCCGGGTTTTAATGCAGTCTGTTTATTTTAATTTCACAGGTTCCTTCAAGTATAGTGAGAGTGCTTGCGCATATTACCTGGCTCAAACCAGGATGCTGGTCACGATTAGGTAAATGGTTGTTTTAACTTAGCCCTATCTATCGGCGCGGATTTTTGGGCTCAAAAATCCGGGG
>JALLAY010000036.1:0-26319 GCA_036939635.1 Cyclotella baltica | reverse complement strand
GCAGCAGCAACAACAATAACACTAGAAGCAGCAGCAACAACAACCACAACTAAATCAACAGCAGCCATCTGGAGTCAGACCCAAACTGTTAGCCCTAATAGTTTTCCAACAGCAACAAAATTAGCTTTTCATGTATTCACTTCTCAAAAGTCAGTCAACAAACCAACAATATCTTTCCCACTTGGGATGTAAAAACTACAAAAGTGACTACCTTATTCAAAAAACTCTGTACTTTCACCCCACATGAATGTTTTACTGGCACCAACTGGACACACTGATCCTTATCCACTATTCGAAATGCTTTCAGCATCCAAATTATACATGTTTTAAAACAAACTTGCCATGCTTGGCTACTGTCAACTGCAACCCGTTGGAAATAGTTAATGTTTGCCATCTCAAGCCGCCCATCTAGGCTAGGAACTTTTCAGACTTGGGTACCGTTTTATGTACCCTTTGATCTGTGTAGTTTTCTTATTACACAAAGCATCCTCTAGTCTATCTGTGAGGTAGGGCTATATAGAGCAGGCCTGGTAGAGTGGGCCTGGCCTGATTCTTAATGGGTTTTTTTCGGTGATCTGACAGGCTCTGTGATTTAGTAAATTGGTCAGAGGTAACTACTAACTACTGATTATTGTTTCTTATACTGTGATTCTGGTAGGGGTGATTTATCCGCCCTCTATTTTAGTAGTCCTGGCATCGCATTTTCTGTTGAGAACTCAATCATGAAAGTTGCCAAAAACTTCTTTACAACCGCCGAAGACTGCCGCCCCCATCAGAACACCGCCGGGAGAGAGGGACTGAGGCATTGCATCGCCCATTCGGTTCACATCAGCCATCTGACTGTTCACAAACCGATCGAGGGATGGCAATAGTATTGGGATTGGGCGCTGGGGGCTTCACTCCACTTAACGAATGGGACAATACAACCGTGTGTTTATGTGGTCATTCCACAAAGCATCAATCTTCACCCTATTGCCGGCCATCGCTAGACGAGCAGATTAGTTGTGTGTCCCTTCGTTATCGTTTCCAGAAACACTGTAATCGTCTAAGAATCAAATCAACTATTGACGATGAAGGCCATGAAAACATGCCTCGTCTTCCTGACGCTCATCCCCTACTTACACGCACAGGTTTTCTGGCGTGGCCCATACAACAATTATTTCAACAACAACAACAATTTTAACAACTACTTCAATTTCAATCGCCCCTCGAACGGTCACCACTTATTTGGAAAGGGACGGAAGCCAACTTGGAACTCTCGACCGGGTGCGGGTGGCATCTTTGATTCAGCCAAATCATCCAAATCAAGCATGCATGGAGGTGGGAGTGGGAATGTTTGGGGAAATTCACACACCACTTCAGACTTTCGTGATAATGAATGGGGAAACCCTCATTTATTTCGGCGGAGCAAAAGTGGCAAAGGCGGAAAACCACATAAGTATCGCTATGAATACTTTGTGCGGAGCAAGAGTGGTAAGGGAGGCAAGCCTCACAAGAATTGGGGGTATTGGGGATTGGCACCAAATAAGCCAAGTTACTCAAAGGTTCCAAGCCCAACCAAGAAGCCGAGCAAGCCAAGTAAAACTAACAAACCAAACAAACCTAGCAAGCCAAGTGAACCGAAACCTCCTAAGCCCGTTCTTCAGCCAGGAGAGGTGTGTCATAGCATGTGAATACAAAGCAATTCTGTATATTTTGTCTAACTAACTTGATGCGATTCTCTCCTTGCAACCATAGACGTGGGTAAGCACACTTTGTTTTTGATAGGCTTCTTGAAAAGTAAAACCTCACAATACTGCTTTGTTCTCTCACTATTAGTCTCCAACGAAAAGTCCATCCTTTTCACCTACCATGACTCCAACCATTTCTCCAAGTTTGGTAGGTTGAAACTGTACTGTTTCATTGCAAATTTGACAAACATCATTGGTCATCCTAACTCACACCATACGCTCTTTCACATCTTCACATGGCAGTCTCCAACATTTTCGTATGTTATTCTTCTATCATTAATTTAACCTTGTTCAATCCCAATTCTTAACCCTTACTTGTCTCATACTACAACAGTCCCTCGATGTCTCCTACAATGTTTCCAAGTATATCGCCAACCATGGTGCGTACTAAAAATACGACATATGTTTCATTTTGATACAACTGAATACCATATCTAACAACATCATATCTATTTGCATGAATATAATGACAGTCTCCAACATTAGCGTACGCAGGCTCCATTTTTTGCTACTTTGTTATTTCACAGTGCAAGTTTTTCTCATTTTTGTTCCCACCTACTTGAAATCCAGTCCAACAATGTCTCCATCATTATCGCCTACACTCTCGTAAGTTGTTTGAAAAACTTTACCTTGTACCGNGCTTTTTTTAAACATATTGTAAATTTACCTTGTATCCTACCATCCTCATCTCTCACCCCGATTTGTCTTATTTTACAATAGTCCTTCGATGTCCCCGACTTTGACTCCGACGATATCGCCAACTTTGGTGCGTACTACAACATAGTGTTTCATTTGGGATGCATTTCCTTTTGTTATCTAACAACATCACTTCTATTTGCATGAATACAATGACAGTCTCCAACACTAGCGTACGCAGAGTCTTTTTTTGCTACTTTGTTCTTTCAACAGTGCCAGTTTTTCTCATTTTTGTGACCACCTACTCAAATTTCAGTCCAACCATGTCTCCATCATTATCACCCACCCTATCGTAAGTTATTTCCAATCATCTAAACAAATTGTGATTACTCCGTGCCATCCCCATCCCTCAACTTAATTCACTTTATATTCAAACAGTCCCTCGCTGTCCCCGACTTTGACTCCAACGATATCGCCAACTTTGGTGAGTACTACAAATTATGCTTTATTTAGGATACAAGTGAAGGATATATCTAACAACATCATTTCTGTTTGCATGAATATAATGACAGTCACCGACACTCAGGTACACAGACTCCTTATTTTCTATTTTTGTTCTTTCAGCATAGCCAGTTTTTCTCATGCTTGTTCTTACCTACGATACTCAAAATTCAGTCCAACCATGTCACCAAGTCTAGTATGTATCATCATTTTAGTTTCTATTTTGAATGAAAATATATTTTCTAAGGATTCATTTTTGCTTCATACGACAGTCTCCAACGCTGAGGTATGAAGAATCATATTTGCTAATTAATTGATGTTATTAGCTGTGCACTTGTTCACCGTTATTTTTGCTTCTGCAAACATCAATGCCACTCGTTCTCTTTTGCATGATGTTGAATATAAAGTCCATCCCTGTCTCCGACTTTGACTCCAACGATATCGCCAACATTGTCACCAACGTTGGTAAGTGAGAGCATTGATTTGTTTCACATCCAAAAATAATTCCTAATTATTTTTGTTGTTTCTCGGTACTCACATTTTCTGCTATGCACACACATTACATAAACCGCCAGTCCCCTACCCTAGTAAGTGTTTTTAGCATGTGACCTTTGTTCCAACATATGGATTACCTAACTTAGACATTTGTTTCCATCACTTTCTCAACTGTATGTTCAGTCCCCAAGCAGCTCACCTTCGAAATCACCAACAAAGGCTCCCAGCCATTCACCATCAAAATCCCCAAGCAGTTCACCTTCGAAATCACCAACAAAGGCTCCCAGCCGTTCACCATCAAAATCCCCAAGCAGTTCACCTTCGAAATCACCAACAAAAGCCCCCACACGTGGGCCGACAACGACCCTTGCAACCACAAAGGATGCTGCCCTTGCAATGACAACGGAAACCGCCCTTGCGCCGCCGAGGAACCCTGCACGTGCACCTTCGAGGAACCCTACCCGTGCACCGTCGAGAAACCCTACCAGTGCTAACCCTACGAGTGTGCCGTCAAGAATCATGATCCGTGCTCCGTCTCTCAACCCCAGTGAAAGTTCTCAACCAAGCTCGATCCATACTGTTTCGAGCCAGCCATCTGGAGCACCAAGTGTCTCACCTGCACCTAGCATTAGTTCTCCACCAGAAAAGTCTCCAACCTCCTATCCATCTGTATCTTCTCAGCCAACTGAGTCTTCTGCGCCAAGTAAGTTTGAATTGTGTTAATATTTATCTATTAACATTTGCAGCCGAATCTAAATACTCTACTAATATAATGGGTAACAGGTGATAGTCCAACTGAGATTCCATTCAACATCCCGACAATTGTAAGTGAACTGCTATACTTTGATTGAACATGCTTATTCATGATTCATTTGTCTAAACTCCTGTGCTGTATGGACCAAACCCGCTAAGAATCCATCCACTTTTCCCACCAACCAGTCGTCTATTCCAGAATCACCATCAGAGAACCCATCTACAAATCCCTCTTCATTACCATCAATGAGCACCCCCTCTCCTTCAGCCAGCCCAACACCAAAAGCAAACTATCTATCCACGAGTCCAACCATTTCTCCCACTTTTGCCCCTAGTTATGTCCCCACTTATGTCCCCACACACAGTCCAAATCTAGGTCCAACTTCCAAAAACTGAATCATCAACAACACCTGTATATTGGTGATACTACATAACTTTTATTGTGAGTGAAATACATTATTGTTCTGACACATTTTCTTCCATTCCTTACTTTTTATTGTTGTCTTGTTGGGTTTCATCTGACCACAAGAAGCCTCATTATGTCAAACAGGTGTTGAGGTTACAAGGTGGATTCTTTCTGTGATGCACAGTTGCCAAGATATTCCTCAAACTTGTTGGCTTCTCCTGGATGTTCATTTTAATAAGTCAAGTCTCATTTCTCATTATTTTAACATTCAAGTCTCAACTGCCCAAGGGCTATTTACGGAGCTGAATGTTCATCTTGTGTAAACTTCTATGTTTCCTGAAGTTTTAATTAACATTGTTGTGAACAAGGAAAGGTTACTTATATTTTAGTCTTAAATGGCCAGTAGCTTAGAGTTTCCAAAAATAGACTAATCATTCAGTGAAACACAAATAAAATTATTCTATTTTGCATCTACAACCAATTATTTCTTTGCTCAAGTTCATGCTGCACTTACCATACTTGCTTTAGACTGGAATAAGCATGAAATTGTTCCTGTTGGCTCGATGAAAGCTCACTGCTTCTGACATCTTAGAAGTATGTGTCTGAGTACAAATCCCTGGAAGTGCTTCAGTCTTGCCAACTTCTAATCCCTACCAATGATGGCTCCACTGTGTTTGTGGCCTGACCACACTCTACTTTAGAACCACAGATGAGACCCACTGCGTCTTACAAGGGGTATGTAGTGCAGACCAGACATAGACCCGCGACTGATGACCTAACTATGACTCGGTGGTAAAAGAACCACAGTAGGAGTGTACAATGTTATTACCAGCCAGCGTCTGACGAGGTTCAAGGGTCACAGTGATTCCCTTGATCTCTTTCGTGAAAAGTCACCAGCGACGAGACAACGGGAGTGACAAGATGTCAAGACAGGCTTTTCGTTCCAATCCCAGAATCCACAACATAAAGTATAAAAAACAGAAGTATTCAAAATTAAAGATACCTTGGTAAAGATTCTACAAGGTATCCTACTCAAAAGATATTACATGTAAATATTTATTCTTTACCTGAAAAGACAAGAAAAGATATTATATAAAAGTATTTTAAGAAAGGTAAATTGACAAATTTAAGAAAGGTAAAGTCTCGTGAAGCAGAAGCATGAGTCCCAATAATAGCAGCAAGGGACTCGGCTCACGTGCCCTATTTTGGGCGTCAATACATAGACAATTACACATATTAATTAACTCATAATAAATCATGTACTTACCAACGTAACCAATGTGTACGAATGTTTAGCATGAACAATTTATTATCCTCCATTAAACAAGACGACCTCCAACTGCCTCCGTGGCAACAAATTCGTCAGCTGAGCATTGACCAGCTCACGTAACATCATCACTGTGATCGAAGGGTGTAAAACCAATCGCCGAGCCAACGTAGGTACCAAAATTATTGTGATAGGTGCAGAATCAAGAGACAAGAACTACGATCAACACATTCTTTCTCGAGGAAGCCAGAGACTTCGCTCATCTACACAAAAGACTATGAGCCATCCATTACCTCTGAATCACCGAGTGGGAAACGAACACCCTTTCTGCCTTGCGATTGATGAATCTTGTGACCTACAAAAATAGGGGCGACCAAGAAGGCGCTGGGCTCTCAGAAGGGTTGGAGGAACGCAGCAGCTACCTTCACAAACAATCTGACCAAAAAGGTACTGGGAATATCAAGCTGCTGAGAAGAAACAAGGCCAGGGAAACAGAGCCAAGTATGCCCAAAGGACCCAACAAAAATTTATCAATTGGAGCAAATTCCATGAGGGAATAAGCCAGTGTCGAGGGCTGGATAAGGGAAGAACTTCTTTTGATGAAATATTAGAGATAACGAAGTCTGTGTTAGGTGTAAGTGGCAGGTTGAGAGTGGTTAACTACTCTTTATTATTATTAAGATGCAAAACAAATTAACAGAATCTGGAGGAAATCATCGGGCGGAATTCTTCTGGGCGGTCACTTTTTTACTTTACATTTTATATTGCAATTTGCGACCGATGCACAACATGCGAGGGTGTGCTAGATATGGTATTTGGTGCTACAGAGGTAGTACCATATCTGTCTGGTACATGTCCCGATATCGGTCGGCAGGCGCGGTATCCAGTGGCATCCGCCAACGGATCCGTGCCATCGGCGACTGTTAAAGCGCCGACACATTGGCTTTGTAGACCGATAGCTTAACTCATAATAAATTTGCTACTTATCATCGTCAAGCTATGTCTACGCTATGTTTAGCACCTCGCCCTTCCAATAATGCACACATGGAACGGGGACTATCTCATTCCATTCTGTTCCAAATCCTACACCATTGTGATTCTACGTCCATCCTTGATTCTAAAAAGCAAGATAAAGGTGTCAGCCGTGAGATGAGGCAGCGATGACGAGCGAGGTATTGTTCATTGTCTCAACTGCTAGAATGATGAATGATGCTGCTGCCGCCAGGGTTTGACAAATTGATGTTCGATGGGTTGAGGTTGTGACGGGTTACAAGCTAAAACATCACGGGCAAAAATCAAGTACGTAGTGCAATAAACATTCGTTTACGCAGAACTGCTCGTAGCTGGTGTGCCCGGGTTGCGGGGGAAATAAATCGATGGTAGTGACACGGCAAATTGATTGAGTGGGGGGGGGGAAGAGACGATCATCTTTAAGTTGGGTTATTTTGGCTTAAGTTGTCTTATTTTGCGCGCATTTTGTGTTATTTTTAAAAAGCGTCAATTCATATAAACTCCGTAGTAATTGACTGTTTCTTCGCTGCTGATGAAGCTAGCCAAGCAAGAGATGCAGCATATTCAAAGGAGTCTGCACTCACATGTTAGTTTTTATTTATCATCTTGCAAAGTTTCATGTGTTCAGTTATTAGAAGCTCATTTTCGTAGTACAAAACAGTGCCGGTCCGGCACCGTTTTAGCCAACATACAGTGGCTACAGGGATTCCACAGAAACGTTGCCATATAGGCACCGTTTCAAATATCTGGGGGATATTTGAAATCTCAACAGTGGACAAAAAGCTTCTGCTTTGCTGGCATCGACAAATACACGGCTCAATTGTCATTCCCAAGGCTGGATGACTTACCAAACATGAAAATTAGTATAACGAGAAACTCAACAATCTTGCTTTGAACTAAAACTTAAAAGTTGTTGATGCTCACTTACCATTAGCCTTTTGCTTTTAGGGCGCGGGCTCATTTGCACCCCAAATTTGCTGCCCCCAAATTTGTGACATGACGTCAGTAATGACTGTTCTAGTCGTCTATAACCCCTCATATGTGTCCTCTAAGACATGAAAGCATCTTGGGACGGATTCGACATCAGTTTAGAGTGTCACAGATACCATCATTACTTATGGATGTGACGTCATTGTACCAGCAGATTCTACTAGTTCCTACGTAGGAAATGGGCTGTGAAATGGGCGGGTTTTGGGCGGAAATGAGCCCTAAACATCAATTGAGAGCGCCCTAAAAGCAAAAGGCTACTTACCATTCAACATTGAAGTCAGTTGAATAAACTGTGCCTGCATTCCGATCAAATGCAAGACCTCACATTTACCTCTATTTTTGCATTAGCATGCAAACCTTTGTCATATTTGATCTTGCAAGCATCATTGAAACCATAGATTTTTTTACGGTGGACAATAGTACCACCATGGTCTGATTGATAGATACAATCAGGTTCTTCATTGTGTGGGTTTTTATCACAATAAATCATAAGGAAATAATGCTGTCAAAAATTCTCGTTTCATTAACAAAATACATCAATTTTGTAACAATATTTGAAGACTCAAATAATTGCCATTGTTAATGGCAGTTTTGCATCAACAGCACTTTCATGAAGAAGGATACTATTTTTTTTTTATGCTGAGTGCTCAGTTATGACACTCAAAATAGTCCGTGACATTGATTTATTGCTTTATGTAGAATACTATTGCAAACTATGGCAGAGATTAGACTTGTCTCATTCTAATCCCATTTGATAAGATTCACATGAAATTTAGTCAAGGGTAATGCAGTGGCAGATTATTTACCCATGATCAAGATGTTGGTCATTCTCTTATCAATAAGTATTTGATGTCATATTGCCAATAATTTCCACGATTTAAGCTGAGACTTCCTTGGAAGGTCTTATCAATAAATATAGACTTGACATACACTGTTTTGTTTTTTATAAACATTATCGTGGCACAAATTAGATGGTAGAGGTATAGATGTATGCATGCAAAAAATCAATGTTGTCTTTGAGGGAAAAGTGGCTCTTGATCTCATAGGTCCTTTGAAGTTCTAGTCAATGGATAACTATGTGTAAATTAAGATTTTCATAGTTGCTTGAGGAGGGTCATGTCAATAGACCTGTACTTGTCCTCAGAGAGTAGTGTAGTAAATTTAAAAAAGATGTATAGTTCCAACAAACTTACTAAATTTATGAGCAGCTTTCATATTTTTTGCACATAAAAATACATAAGCGATACATAATTGGTGAATTTCATTTCCATTGGTGAGAAGAAGCTTCCACCAGAAACTGTGTCTCCTATACAAAGGAATCAGTATGCTATCCTGCTGGTGATGCCAGCGGGCGCTGCTGTGCTAGAACACGTACAGAATGGAGGTTAGTCAGAGCATAGTTACATTTGGTACGTAGCAATGTGTGTGCTCTGGCTTATTAAGTGAAAGTGACATTGATAGAGACCTCTGGAGTGATTATTCCGCAAGACATCTCGATTTTGATGATAAAGTTGAGTCAAATAACTCTCCAGAGGAAGCACCAATCATTGCATCAGAGGGAGATGATGGACTAGGTTGGAGTGCTGATGGAAAGAATCGTCGTCGTCGTCCTCGTCTGCGTCTCAAGTATTTGTGATCAACAGGTGAGCAACAAGTTCCCCCGGCAGTGTGACAAGGTCTTCTCCAACAGAAACTTAGCAGAAAACGTGGAGAGTATAGGAAGCATTTGGCACAGCAGAGAGAGCAGGCAGATGCTTTGATGTTGCAGTCTGAAATGGAGGTTCCTACAGTGGAGGCCTTGATGACATGTCCTTTGTACAGGTACATACATTTTGCAGCAAATGAGTGTGGCTACAAGGGAACATGGAATGAGATGATAGCAAATTGGGTGCATCTATTGTTCTTGAAGGCTAGGCCTGAGGCAAGTAAGGAGGATAACCCAAGTTGGAACCAAGCCACGTCAGGACCATTCAAGGAGGAATATTGAATATTTGAAGGCTGCAGTGAATGAGATTGAGACTCTTGAGGGGATGGATGCTTGGGAAGTGGTTGATAGATCAACTGTGCCTCCTAAGAACACTGTGATAGATTCCATTTGGGCATTCAAGTTGAAACGATTTCCAGATGGGACTGCAAAGAAGTTCAAGGCTCGGTTTTGTGCACGTGGTGACCAACAGCTCGAAGGGATTGATTTCTTTGAGACGTATGCACCGGTTGTACAATGGACTACTGTCAGGCTGATGTTGATTTTGGAAGTCTTACTTGATCTCAAGTCAAAGCAAGGAGATGTTACTGCTGCTTTTCTACATGGCGAGCTTGAAGAGGGTGAACAGGTGTTTGTTGAGATGCCTTTAGGTTTCAGGAAGAAAGGGAAAGTTCTTAAGCTCAAGAAGACTCTTTATGGTTTGCGCCAGAGTCCCCGTGCTTTCTGGAAATACCTGACTCGAGCTATGCAAGCTGTCGGAATGCAAGTCTCTAAGTTGGATCCATGTCTTTTCATTGGTGAACGTGTTATGGCAGTGGCATTTGTTGATGACATTCTCTTCTGGTCTACAGATCAAGCCTACATCAACGAGCTTGGAGCTAAGTTGAGGGAGCAAGGTTTGCTTTTGGAACAAGAGGATGGTGCTGCTGGATTTCTTGGAGTGAAAATGACCAAGACTGATGATGGTTGTTTTGAGAGATGGAGCAGACAGGATTGATTGATTGTATTGTGATCATCTATAGCTTCTATTTGTGCTTGACTGAAGTCAGGATGACTTGTTTTTCTGTTCAAATGGTTGCTCGACTTTGACCTAGAGAAAGTAGCTAATTGGGTGTTCTACAAAGAGGAAAAATAATCCATCGGGTTTGTGCAATCCCGAGATTGTGTGTCCACATATGTCAGGCCTTTCTTCGTAAAATACCAATAAGTCCTGCTTCATGGCAACAATCCTATGTAACTTTTTAGCCCAAGGGGTATCCTTCTCATAAATCTGCTGATCTCTTTCTAATGCTGCAGACAGTCTCTCACGCTTATTCCTACGACAAAGATTTGCTCTTGAAGAAATTCGTGTACCCACAATTCACTTGTGAGCTTCTCTCTATCCCACCAATAAAGAATGTAAAGACCTGGATCACCACAGAAGACAGCCCTGTTCACATGCTTGAATAAACCTTCTGACACCTGATTGAAATTGTCTACTTCTGCATCAAGACTAACTTTGCAGAGTTGTAGTATACCAACACTCATTGATGGCAACACTGGCATCCACTCCTTACGTAAATAACTTGCTGCTTCCTTAGATGCCAATGAATTCTTGGTGGAGATAACTAAATCGGATTGGTTATCTAGACTGAGATGACGGTGAGATTTGATCCACAATAAAATTCCTTGGTAGCATTGTAGGCTCTCCACTGATAAAATCTGGCACTGCGGGATTGCCACAACCCTCCTCGTCTTTTTTCTTTCGTAACTCCGGAAGAACACTTCTATGAATGTCAGTGACCAAGAAATAGCTGTTGTCATCTTTGGAGATGCAGTAGGTATGTCATACTTGTAGACGGCACTTTTTAGCAGCTTGAGTAACACTTTCTATCAGCTTCCGAGCTGCATGCTCTGATGAATTGTTACTATCATATATCTTTGTTATCTTGACAGTATCCACTTGCTCCTGCATGAAGTCGTCAACACACGATACGATTATGTTCAACTTGTCATGTGTGTTTCGTTGGGATTGTGGACAGTAACGACATCCATAACACAAAGAATCAACATCTCTGTTTCCAAAATGTAAAGCATTAGAGCCAGGTGGTAAATTGATTCACTCAGCCCATTGGTACATGTAGCATCGTGTAGAAAGTCTACAATCAATCTCTTGAAGTATTTCACATTAGCCTCAAATTCGGATTTACAGTCTTTGGATGTGCACCAACCTTTGCCAGCACGCATGATGTGCAATTGACATAGACCAATAAAAGTTAGAATTATGTGTTCCCACAACAAAGAACAGACAGTGCTTGAGTTGTCACATATATTTTTCTCTAGTAGCTAGCCTAAGATGTCAGCATTACATTGTTGTATGATAGTCGTGAGTCGTGTCTCAACCTGTGTTTCTTTAGTCTTGCAGGCCTTCAATGCTGTGGGGGGTACGGCGTGTGTCAGGGCATTAAAAAGTAACTTGTTCAACCACTGCTCAAGACTTGCCATTTGTATGAGGAGAATGATACTCAGACAATAGCTTGGGTCCAAATCCTTTACGAACCATTCTATTAGGATCATTTAAAGAGCATCCTTGTTGTGCGTGACTTGATGTTAGCAAGAGTTGCCACCACACACCCAAAATTCACATCAGATTTTGTTCTGTCAATGTTCAACACTGCTCGACCGGTTCTACTAATTGCATTAAATATTTATCTGAACACTTCTGGCAGAATACAATATAATCTAAAAGAAGTTGTGCCTCTGTTACAATCACCGTCGTGTTCATAGCTAAGAAGTCTTAGACATCCAAGATGCTTGGTACCAATGGCTAAATCATCATCTACACGGCACTAAGAGTCAAAGAACAAGTTTGCAGTCACATGATTCTTGGTGAGACCCCTGTCACTCATTATCATTTCTTTACTCTGTTGTGACAGAATAAACAACATGATTATATTTGACACTAGCAACCTTTTCCTCGTATATGCAACCTGTGTGCTGTTCATAAACTTCCTGGGATCTAATTTAGAGAATTTTCCAGATGACTTTTCTCCATTCTGTTCAGACCGCAACATTTGTGAGTATGAAGTCCCTGAATATGGCAACAGTCTCAAGTCACCACAGCTGTTAAAATTTTATGCTTGGTGCATCATCAAATACTAATGCATGAATGCCCTTGATTTCAAAGCACACAAGAAATTTTGATTTACACTGATATCCCTCCTTCTTCTTGTCATTTTGGGTGCATTTGCAGTTCATATATATTGTCAGTCCGTGTTTTGCTTTTGTAGGGTTACGGTGCCTGTCAGTCTCTCTCATCTCACCAAAGGCAGCAATGCACTGTAGACCCACGTTGGAACAACAGTCATAATGATCTTCAAACAGTGTAATTCCACTTAACTTATCAAATATGTTGCCAGTTATGAAATACCTGTACGGTTCAGCGTTCGAAGAAAGATAATCAATTGGTTTCTCACTAGTAGCGCAGTGGTCACTGTGAAGTTCCCAAGATACAAGGTTCTCAAAAAATCACGGGAAACATTATTTGAATATCTGTCCTTGGACTTCAATAACTGAATGGGCTGGGGTCACATCTGTAAGAACATCAATTACCCACTTGTAATGAGAATCCTTGTTAGACCCAGTAATAAAGCCTTTTGTCTGAGAATCAACACTGAAGTCTTGAAGTTCTATGTCTGATAGGACATGTGTTGGTTTATCAGGTATTATTTGTTTTGAAGCATTGGATTTTATGGAGGTGTTATCATTTGTTAAGTCATTGGGAGATTCCACGTTTGAACTGACATTCTAAGGGATGAGTCTGTTTTGTTCAGGGTCAGTTTCATTAGTGCTGAGATTGATGTTGACATTATGGTGGTCCTCCAAGACTGCATTAGTACTGCTTAATGTCAACAATATCACCCTCGTCAGAATCTGGTTCAGTGCTTGGGGGATGCATTTGTAGACCTCATAAACATCTTCTTTGCCAAATACCAAGTGAGGTTGTTAGACATGCCAGGTATCTTCTTACAGGCAAGTCTACTAAAGATACCTTTAGCCCCATTCAAAAGCACCAGCAACAGCCAAATTGAGCAAAACCATGAATAGATAATAGACATAAATTAATTCACGTCATTACCATCGATATCATTGTAGTCGCTCTGTTTTGCAGATGTGAATTACAGTTCAATAACAAAACGACAAGAGCCTTATCATCGTCACTACAACAGGCAACAATGTCCAACAGAGAAGCAACAGTCTTCGCAATCACTGCCCAGACAAACACATCATTCAAAGAATGATGCAAGCCAACGACAAACGGTATTGACACTCTCGAGCTAGAACTAGCCGAAATTGCGGCACCATAAGACCACGCTCTTTGAAGGGGGACCACATCATGGCCACTTCTGTTGCGTAGTAAACAATGACATCTATGGTCTATGGTATTCTAATCCTTGACCCAGACTGGGAATTCATCGAGCCAGCTGAACCAGTAGTCTACAACCCGGCAATCACCGCAGCTATGGTCAATGTTATAATGCTCCCCTCCATTAAAATAAACCATCAATGCGCATTCAAATGGGGAATGGTAACCTTTTCTGTCATTAAGGATTGAACACAATCATCAGGATGATAGAGGCACAGACGGGTGTACATGCTACATATAGTAATGATAGTAGAACAACAAAGTACTGTACTTCATCACTACAGCATGAAGACGGATGATGCATTCATGAAGTGATGCCCTTTGATGACGCCTCCTGTACCTGGAGGTATTACAGATGGGAGTATGTTTATTGAAAATGGCATCCAACTGAAAATTTTACTTTGTGCATTCGCGAACCTTGGAGTCAGTGTGTTGGAGAATTGCATTCTTCTGTTTCACACCCAACATCATCTTCGGCTTGTTATCATTGTCAAGGAAGTACAAGATTTCTTTTTGCGAAAGTGGGATATGGTTGAGCTCCATCCGATCTCTGAGCTACTGAGGACAACGGACACCAGCAGGCCAAGAAGAATCTATTTCAGGATAAGAGGATGTGTAAATTGACCTCTGAATACCCTTAAATACAGTCATTATGATGGATTCCATGTAAGCATAATATCCGCAGTTACCATTGTGCCTGTGACGTGAAAACTTCACCAAAGGAAGCAAGAGGGGATGGGGCTGTCTGTTCCCAAACAAAGTTGTAAACAGGCAAACTGTGCCCAGGACGGTCAAAAATAGGGTTCGTGCAAGAATCTCTCAATTCTATTCAAATCTTCTTCATTCTGAATATCTGCTGATATGAAAATATTAAATGAAGAAGTATGAGAAGGAGGTGTTAAACAACAACTGAAGCATAGAATAAATGAGTATAACTAAAACCACTATGTTTATCGCCATTCTTAATGCTAGCATCATGGCGCTTGGGAGAGGGATCTGCACCACCTAACTCATCTTCACATCAAATATAAATGTTGTGCAATCATGGTGTATGACATGAAAAAATAAGAGAAACATGTAATTAAGTTTGCACTAACCATATTGTTCCCATTCAGTAGCGTCATTTTACTCTCCAACATAAGTCACATAGCTGGCAATCCCGCTAACAACAATGCAAATACAATGCACAATAACACCATACAAGAGACAAGAGAGAATGAATCCAAAGAATTGGCTTACAAGATCAATCAGGGATATTCTAATTCTATAGGAGCATCCAAATCCAGTGAAGGTGACTCCCCGTGCAAAACCCCCTATAAAATCACTTCCACCCCTTTGATATTTACAAGCTGAAGCCACATCAGAACCCTCAGCTCCAACAGCACCACAACCAGAAACATGGGATCATATGTCATTGGTCACAGCACAAGTAATACGGAAAGTGACTTCGAAACCAGTGTGCAATGGAGGCAACTCCCCATGCAAAACCCCAAAGAAAACGGCAATAACTTTCACCTCCTCCATATTGATGGACTGACGCCCCATAAAAACCTTCAGCTCTAATAGCACCACCACCAGAAACACATTGCCAAACTAACGTGCAATAGGTAACTCCCATGCAGAGCCCCAAAGAAATCGACAATAACTTCCACCTCCTTGATATCGACGGACTGACAGCCCATCAAAACCCTCAGATCCAACAGCACCACCACCAGAAACATGGGACCATGCAACATTGGCCGTGTAACGAGCAGTACAAAAAAGAGCAGCTTTGCCAAACTGGCGTGTAATGAAGGCAACTCCCCGTGCAAAACCCCAAACCAAATGGCCACGAGCCACGAGGAAGTCCAACACCAAAGGAACTAGCTACATGAGAATAGGTGAACTCAATGTGTAGACATGGACAGGGACATCGATAGGACAGAATAATGAACACACATTCCCATAAACACTGGACACACCACCATTGTCATCACACAACACCCATCAATACTGGCCAAGTCCAAGAAATACACGGGCAAGTTCGCTCCAACATGGAACATACCAACATTGGATTTGATGTCTGAGTATCCCATCGTGACTCCATCAATATCATGGGCACGAAAAATTGCATCAAAGAGATTTTTACTTCCACATTATTTGCAGAGGATCCATAGCAGAAACCACCCATTGTTACGGAGGCAACGGCACACGATCCACCCGTTGCATTGGCGGGGACCCAATCAGAATAGCATCGCAAGAAGCAGAGGATTGATTTATTGCCATCAATGAGAGACCCGAGACTTCTATGACACCGACGGAATCGTACTTAAAATGTTGGGGGAGAATAAAGAAAAGGACGGCAAAATCATTTCAAATAAAACAAAGGCAGCGACAGAAGCGACGATGAGCATTATGGTTGTGTTTGTGGTTAATTTTTGATGCAACAAACAAGCGCCAACCACGGTTTTTGTGTGATGCAATCTTGGATGATCAAGATTGTTCTATCATGCCTCCCACAGATAAATCGACCAGGTCCCACGACGTCATTTTAATGTTAATGACATCATTGAAAACTTCTACTGTAGACTTATTGTCCATCCAGGCGACTCTCACAGATGAGTCAACCAGGTCTCACAGATAATTGATGAGATCGATACATTGTGACATGAACAAATAATGTTCAACATTCCTTACCTATCATTCAAAAATGTTCTTACAAATACAAACACTCCCACTAATAAATCAAACAGCTTTCACAGATATCTGCAACTAAATGTTTCTGACCGCATAAGGAAGTAGGAGTACATCCATAGATATCTTTTAAATTATTTTTCTTTTGTGACAAAAAACAAATTAATGGGGTTGGGAACTTGCTACATACTCACTACTCCACACACTAACTAATACTAGCTAGCTACTCCTATTCTGTAGGTGGAGACTCAAACCCAAAAATCCTGTTCAACTCATGCAAAGCGTGACTTCTACCGGATTCTTGGCACACACGCCATTCTCCGTTGAAACACAAAGTATCCGGCCCAATTGAACACCAGAAACTTTTGGCGAAGTCTCAGAACTCTCGGCATGAAAATACCAATTGTTTAAGCCGAAAAGCATCTATGAGAAAGTTTTTACTTGAGACTTGTCTGGTTTGCGAACGTACGTCGCAACATACACAAAGCAAACGGCAATGCGCATTCGACGTGAACCATGGCGGCCAGTGGACGGTGCACCCAACACGAATTACATCCCAATGCCAACATATATCTACTCCGTCGTCTTAGCGTTTAGACCTCATTAGACCCACCGCCTCCCATCGTTTTGGCTATCGTCAGCAATAAATCGTTGAAGGAGCGAGACTGCTTAATAAAGCCTCCTCGTCGGTTCATTGCTTAACTTTTTCAGTCATTGCATAGACGTTTGGCGAGCTAACACAAGGCCAACAACTTTCATCTTAACATGAATTCAATGCATCCTAAAGAGCACGGCGATAACGCCACTGCTTCGCCCTCATGTTCTCTCTACTGTAATAACGAATATAGACGGAAACACGCTCGCCGAAAGAAAAACACATCTTCATGCGGTGGCAGAATCTCCATCAATCTCACCAAAGCAGCGGCATTCACAGCCTCTCTCCTATCCCTCAATCACCACAACCTCGTCGAATGTGCAGCTCGCAACGGCACAACCTCCAAACGACGCACCCACTCCCTCTACGCAGCCACACACCCCCTCAACACAACGCTGATAAACTCAGACCCCCTCCTCTCCTCACGATCCGATTGGGTCCGTCAATCCCCCGCCATTGCCCGTCTTCTAGACGAAAACTACAACAACAACACGTACGATGACTACTACGCCTTGGCAGACGACTCCACCGACGACGACGACTACTACGAAGAACAACTGGCCTACGTCTGCGAAGACAAGACATGCAAAATCAACGAACAGTGCACAAAGTTCCTCTTTGGCTTTTTGGAGGGCACCACCGATGCCAAGGATAACTGCGAGGGGATCATGAATGCCTACGTCGCTGCCGATTGTGGGACGATCAAGACGAAGAATTCGAAGGAGACTTACATCACGGCCGATGATGATGATTTCAACGATGATTATTTGGGGATATTTTATGATCATCAGTGTTGTTCTAGTTTAAGGAGTCATTACTATGAGTATTGCGATGAGGCGGGGTTGTTGAATGAGTTTAATTTGTTGGTTGTGGCGGGAGTCATGTTGCTTTGTGAGTGTGCAAAGAGTATTGTTAAGAAGAACAATATTAGATTTCTTCCGGAGGCTGCTGCGTGTATGTTGGTGGGTATGGCTTGTGCTTTGGGGGCTGACTTTTTTGGGTCTAGCATTGAGAACTTTTCTTTTGATGAGGAGATTTTCATGTATTTGTTGCTTCCTCCGATTATTTTTGAGGCTGCACTGACTGTGAGTAAGAGAGAGTTCAAAAGGAGGAGGGGCTCGATTATGGTGTTTGCTTTACTGGGGACCATGTTGTCTTCATTCATAACTGGGACTATCACCTTCTACTCGGCCAAGTACTTTGGGGACGAACCAATTGATCTCCTCGACTCACTGGTGTTTGGATCTCTCATTTCCTCCATTGATCCTGTTGCCATTTTAAGTGTGCTGACAAGCTTGAACATGTCTGACACAGATACTATTTACATTCTGGTCTTTGGAGAATCGTTATTGAATGATGGTGTCGCCATTACACTATTCAAGTCACTGCTTGAACATTATCACAATTCTACCACTTCAGTTGACGATATTTTGGGATCTATGGCCGACTTTCTCATTATTGCGTTCGGAAGTTGTGCCATCGGATTGACATGCGGAGTCGCCTGCCTTTGCTACTTTCATCTCAATTCCAGTATCCTTCATCCTGTGATGGAAGTTGCATCCTTCTTTATCTGGGCATACATACCCTATTGGATGGCCGAGGCATTTGAATGGAGTGGAATTGTAGCCATTGTATGCATGGGGTTCTTCATGGATATTTATCTTCGGCCTGGATGGGATCCTGAAGAAATTTTACGAGAGGAACGCCAACATCTCATATACGCTGCCGAAAATCATGCCAATGATTACCACAACATGGATGATGAATCAGAGCCGAATAAATTTCGATTCAGGGGCACTGCTATTGATATCCCGCGTCCCACTATGAAAAGGTCACAGTCTGAGAAGGAGAGCAAGCGCCCACCGAACCTTGACCTCCAAATAGGTTCTTCAAATGATCAAGAACCAGACTCTGATAATGTATCTCGTGCTGGTACCTCCATGACTGCCACGCCTAACGTCAAGGCTATTCTAATGAAGAAAGAAACTGTGCGACTTTCTCGAGAAGCCGATGAGCACGTGCGATTTGTTGCTCACATCCTTAGTCAGATGTCAGAAAATGCCATCTTTGCCTATCTTGGTCTCTTTCTGTTCAGTTCTAAGTATGAGTGGGATGCCATACTCTGCTCTATTGGAGTTGTTGCATGTATCTTGTCGCGTGCCATCATGGTACTGACTTGTAGCTGGTTCATTTGGTACATGCATGTGATTCGCCAGCGTGCTGGCTGTGAAAAGAGGAAAATTCGAGAAAAGAACCACCTGGTGAAGGACGAAGTGTTGAAGGATTATATTGATGACAGCAGCTCCACTCCAAGAGGCAGTAATTCCGAGGAAGAAAAAGTTGATCCTAAGTACACTCCAATAAGCAAATCAGCAAGGGCACTCTCTAACCACAAAGTTCAAGTGGTCTTAATCCTTGCTGGCCTCCGCGGTGCTGTGTCTCTCGCACTGGTCGAAAGTATACCAATCTACAACGGTGTTACTGGCGTGGGATCCAAGAACAAGCCATTACTCAAGGCTATGACGTCATCTGCTATAATCTTCACAATCTTTGTTCTTGGCGGTGGTGCATTCTACATACTCAAGTGGCTTGACATTTCGAGCGATGACATGCTAGTCAAAGATAGACACAAAGCCAATGCACGCGAATATCTCTATCCTACACTGTACTGTGGCGCTCAAGCCCAGGAATTGGAACTTACAACGGGCGCAAAAACACCTCCACCTGCACCCAGATCTTTCAGTGAGATGAACATGAGCGGCATTCACACTAGCCCACGCTCTAACCGACCACGTTACATGCGTGATGGGTACAGCTTGCCTTCTCCTCAACCATCCCCTTCTCCTCAACCATCCCCTTCTAGGTTGCTTGAATATTCATTGAGTGTAGACACTCGCAGTTCAAGCACAAATGGGTTAAACCCAATCATAGACAATAATATGTCGCACGATTCAGATGTTATTACAGTATCAAAATCAAAAGACTTGGAGGAGAGACGGCGCCGAAATAATCTTGTTTAAATACTTTATGTATGTTAAAGTTGTTTCTTGTGCGAATGCTACAATAGTAATTTTATTCAATAGAAATTGCTGATTCATTTGGTTTGTCTTGCACCGAAAAGAAATTCCAGGAAAGACAATGGTAGTATCCGATACATAACATAATAATATCATTGATAAGAGTAAAAAGGCAGTAACAGCAACCACCAAGCGGATACCAACATGCTGAACCGTCAAAATGTGAGAAGTCAGTTGGGACCCAGAGGAATACTGCTTCTCTTGTGGATTTCGTGTTTCCAGAGGACACAACAGAAAAAACTACCAAAAGCAATCGCAAAGCAGCCAACCACAAAGAAACAGCAACTCGAGCAAATCTAATGGGTGGCTCCCAACTCAACAAAGATTGGAAATATTCCTTTGATGAAAAGAATTGATATCGGGTGCCAGCTCGCAAAAACAACAATTGACTGTGTGGCATGGACAATACTTGTGATGTGCTTAAGCTTTCTATTGGTCCTGCTACTATTAACAGATCTAATGAAACTTTCGGAGTAGTCTCATCCTGTCAAACAATTTCCCTACTCTTTCCAAATATCATGCTGCCATTGCCGGCACCAATGTCAATAAGTCAGCACCTCCTGCATGGGTGGGTGTGGCTAATGGCCATCAAGTGTACTCATCAGCCACGTGCCAACTACCGAACATGACATAATCATCCACCTTCCACCACCATCACACACATAATGCCAGACTTATCAAACTTTCTTATCAGTATTGAAGTTCTATGTGACGTCAGGCTACATGTGTTATTCACCTCTAATAAAGTCTTAGCTTATTACAAAACAACAAAAGAAACCAAACTTAAAGGATAGAGCGACCAAACCACTGGCCTCTGGCGATTCTCACCCATCAGTCACCCAACTACCACAACTGATGCCCAAAACACACATGCTATGTCCATGAAGCCTACGGACTAAACAACCACCGTCAATCACTCCTTTGCAACAATGCCCATGATCTACCCAGTCTCCAACAAATTGTTGTGTAACACCAACGTGTTGTAGCTGGATTTCCCAAAAAAGGAACCTGGCACGGGAAATTATACCGCTTGTACATAAAGGACATGGCCTGAACACAAGAAACTTTTGATCCTCAAAAATCCAAACCTCACGAAGCCCCACACTACCTATGTCACAGCTGTCAAAACCCAAACCAGCTCCATCAAGTCCCCAAGCCTCATCGAACACTCCTACCCACAACAACCACGAATGCCAGCTATTTATCTACCACTCCGACAAACTCTACACAGACCAAACTGGAACCGGTTAATTTCCCTACAAATCCCACTCCGGCAACCAATACTAATGGTCATATTCCTTGTAGATCCTAATGTCATCCTCGCGGAACCATTTAGAAATAAAACCCAAGAAGAGTTAGTCAAAACCTACCAAAAATAAATGAAACACGCCAAAACCAAAAACCAACACATTATTTTATACATTCTCGACAATGAGGTGTCCCTCCTCTATCGTGATGCCATCGAAGGCTCCGCCAAACATGTGCAGACATATTGTTGCAGAAAGAGTCATTCAAACTATTAACAAACATTTTAAACACATCCTAGCCAGCATTTACTCCATTTTGCCACTCACATGCTGAGATAAACTCCTTCCACAAGCCAAACTAATCGTCAACTTTCTCCGTCGATCCACCATTCAACTCTGTATGTCAGCCTAGGTCTACTTCAATGATGACTCTTTCAACTTAATACAAAACCTCTAGAACCATCGGGGTGCTGGGTCCCCATCAACATCCCCATTCACCAACGTTAATCATGGGCGATGCATGCCAAAGAAGGCTACTAAATCAGCCACACAATGAACCATTACTGTTGCTTCAAGGTAATTGTCAAAATAACCAAACGGAAGGCAGTATCAGATACTGTGGAATTCAAACACCAATATTTTACCATTCCACAAGTTGCACCTATGGATAGAATCCTCAATGTCATCAGCACACCTACCTACTTTGGTCTCCGTCGAACCAATCACTCATCGAACGCATTGTAGACAAGTCCCTCTTGCAAAAATTGCTACCGATCTTCCATTGCCAACTTCTCTGACTCCATAACTCTCCAATCTAATTCAATCACTCCACAAAAGGTGTAAAACACAGATACCCAACGCCAACATTTGTATACACCAACATTGCCAACTCTTCAGTCTTCGGCCCCGACAGTGGCAAACTGCTCAAATACTGCCAACTTCTGCACAATCTTAGAGTCAAATCAACTTGGGACCCATCTGCGGCTGATGAGTTTGGATGGATTTTTCAAGGAGTTTGTAAAGGAGATATACATGGTTAGCATGTTGAAGGAACAAATACATTCTACTTCATTATTCACGACAATTGGCTATGCACATCCGAGAAATGAAAGCTGACCCCAACCACACACGTATGACTGTCGGTGGTAACAGCATCGGCTAGAAGGTGATGTTGGTACCCCTACTGGTGATCTTGAACTGGAAAAACTAATCTTCTACAGTGCGCTCTCAACACCGAATGTGAAATTCATAACCATCAACTTCTCCAATTTCTATCTGATCACCCCCCTCGAAGAGTAAGAATATATGTGTATTAACCTCCGTTCAAGAGTACAACTTAAAAGAGTCAGCACACATTGGTTTGGTGTACGTCAAAATTCAATGTGCAGCATAAGGCTTACCCCAGCCGGCAAACTGTTGCATGACCTTCTCTCCAAACACCTCACAGCCACCGGTTACTACCCAACCCTCACTACCCCTGGCCTTTGGAGGCACAAATGACACCCAGTCATGTTCAGCTTAGTTGTAGATGACTTTGGTGTGCAATACGCGGGACAAAACAATGTCCAATACCTAGTTGAAACCCTCAGTGAACACTATCAAGCAACTACTGATTGGACCGACAGCAAATTCATCAGCTTCGACCTCGATGGGACTACAAAGTCCGTACATGTTGCCTTTTCATGAAAAGTACACCCAAGACTTGTTTTTGCATGTCAGCTACATATCCCCTAAGAACCCGACTCTTTTCTCATGTTCACACTGAACCAACCTATGGCACGAAACATCAATTCTCCAAATCCGAAGACGGTTGAGGGTAGGCCTATATGACATTCATATCTTTCAGTATCCCCGTCCCTGCAATGATCAACCCTTACCAATCACACTCTCTAAGCATTTTAATCAATTGGATGAAATGGGCAACAACCATGGTGTTTCTCGCTTTTATTCTATGAATAAATGCATGATCAGTTTTGTGTCATTTTTGAATGAAGGTTGAAGGAGTGACAGTCACAGGGATGAAATTGCATTATCATGGCAGTTTTTTCTTGATTTTGTGTAGAACTTCAACTCCATTTATAAGGCTCATGACATAGTTTGGTGGTTTGCTAGTGATATATTGTCCACAAGCATGACCATATCTATTTGTGGCCATATTCATTGGAAGATTTGTGCTCTTTGATTTGTGAGGTAACATACTCAAGTAGGTGCCGCAGATAGAAAGTGGTTAATGAGGAAAGATTGTAAGGTATTGAAAATTTGGTATGGGTATGTGAAGTTTTGCCACCTAACTACAAAACCTAATTCCAACATTGTCATCTTGACGTGCATTGAAACTCTGGATCGGAGCATAAGCTTTAAATCAAATCCGTTACTGGTGATAAGTCCAAAGACAAGCTCAATGCAAGGGCTTGGAATGGAGATCAGTTGAAACTTAAACCATAAATATTGACGAATCAGATAACATGCTCAAATTTCAATTATTTCTATTATACCACTATTTGAACTTGAATAACATTTAATATAAAGCATACCACTAACTTTTGCATCTGTGGCATGGACATATAGACCCAGAGGTTTAAACTAAGGCTTGGGTGTATCTGTCTCAGTATCCCTGCAGTGATTGCAAGGATAACTCGTCTTCATTCGGCGAGCAAATCATACTTCCCATTATTTTCTCAATTCCTTGTCTTGCCAATGGTAAGATGTAGCGATCAACCACCTCCAGACTTCTCTGTACCCCATCAAAGCTATTCTGCCTTGAGGATCCAACTGATAATGTGTCGAAGGTTTCATCAGTTCGTAACGTGAATGGCTTGTTTAAGTTGGAACCTTCATCATACCAGGTTAGCTTCCTCGCTGCTTCTGTCTTGATAGTGATGTCTGATTTTATCCTTCTAATGGGAAAGGCAGATGCAACTCCCATACAGCTCTTCTTTGACCGGGCCGGGTGATTAGGATTGACATAGGCATTATCACAGTAACTCTTGTGCATCTCCATGAGTCTTGCAGTGGTACTGTCAATCGTTATTTCACCTATGCTATCCATGTCAAAGGATGAATAGGACGAACCATCTGAGCCTTGGGAGTCAAGTGATTCTGAATTAGAAACAACAGGGGTGATACCAAGAACATCATCAAGGACTTCTGTGTAGATAGTGGCAGTATTCGATTCAACTGATGGAATATTTGGTATGATTTCATATGTATTGTCATCATTTCTTTGTTCTGGTTGTTGTTGCTGCTGCTGCTGTTTATGCTGCTTTGGTTTCCCTGAAGAATCTAATGAAGGAGGAGCAGTCAAAATTGATCTATCTTCATAAGAATGATTTTGTTTTACAACCTGAACAGCCTTCGTAAACTCATTCTTTTCTAACTCCTTTTTCAATGCCTCAAACGCCTCTCTGGCCTTTTGTGAGTCACTGCTATTCCTTTGCATCACATACTTGGAACGGCGAGATGTAGCTGTCTCAGCAGAGGAGAATGATCGTGAGCGGCTTTTATGGTGATCTTCTGCTGTCTGTGAGTCTAACAAGTCACCATTTTTTGACTGATCATAATCCCCATCGGCCGAAGGAAATAAATCAGCTACACCTGTGGGACTAATTCTAGTGTACCCTTTACGTTTGGGCGTGACAAGGTTATGAATTCCTTCGCTTGAATGAGCTGAAGGAAGCTCAAATGAACCTTGCTGATTATTCTGTTCGAACGGAGCTGAGAACGAGCGCTTGAAAGGGGGTTTGTCGGGCGATTGCTCGTGTTGACTGGTTTCTGTGTTATCTTTCCGGACGGTTTCGTCACTTTTAATTGAAGCTCCAACCGTCCGTGGCGAAGTGCAGGACGAAGAGCCATGCGTGGACTCCTCGTTGGCGCTGGCACCAGGCATTTCTGTTCGAATGGATAAACCTGTCTTTTCAGAAGTGCAAGACACTTCATCGATGTCAACTGGACCGCTTCTTCGTTCACATCCTTCAAGAAGTGAATCGAGAGTTGGGATGGCATCACTACTTGATGCAGCCGCTGTTGATGCGCTTTCTATGTTGCTCTCGGCGGGAGCCGGGCCAGGTGAATCGATGTCAGCAGCATGGCTAGAGGTTGCTTTCTTTCCTTTGCCTTTCTTCGTTCGAAACACCCGGCGGAGTGCTCCCTTTACTCGGCCTGCCCTATTCCCCATCACAGCTGGAGCAAATCGTTTTCAATTCAGTGAACCAATAGAAGTAGGATCATACATTTATGCTTTAGAAGTTCACCGCACCGAACGAACAGACTCAACTTCACCAATATCGTAAAAAGATCCACGGTTCAATCAAACAGATATTGCAAGAGCTCATACGAAGCCTGTCAAAATAGTTCGCTCCCTTCCAAGGGCAGTCAAGGAGCTTGCGTTGAATTCGGTTCACCTAATGAGCAAATTTTGGCCATCACCTCGCTGACGAGAAGCTTTGAGCTGATTTGTGAGAAGATAAAATGTGTGTGTGAAGCATGAACAAACGGGAGTTGAGTGAAGGTATGCGTTGAAACCTTTTTCTCTGCAGAGGAATTCATACGAAAGTCAGAGATTGGTCGCTAATTTTGAATTTGTCAATCGAAAGTGTTAGTCTTCGCATTCCGAACTCCCACACAACTGTCACACTGGTCACTGCCAACTGCCAACCAACCACGACGGGTAACCACCAACCCACACTGATAAAGTAAATAGATGCAAGTAGTATGAAAAACTACATAGAACGAGTCGTACATAAAGCGAGCACAAAAAGAAACCGACCTA